>JARFXV010001618.1:0-116669 GCA_031761425.1 Cosmopolites sordidus
ATATATATATATATATATATATATATATATATATATATATATATATATAAACCCTTGCTGGAACTTCGTAGCGTTATAAAAATTATCGTATGGCCTATTCCGTGACAATAATCGACTTCGAACATTTATAATATTAGTAAGATTTTGAACAGCGACGTCTATCAGGTCCAGCTCGATCGACTTTATCATGCCATCAATGTTAAAGGATCGCGTGGAAAGAACCAAATGATCTTTCATCACGAGCGTCCGCGTGTCGTGGGTCGAATAGTCGGAACCACTGTCAGTAAGGGATGGGATGGCTCCTTCATCCTCCTTACTCTCCTACCGAAGCTCCCACTGACTAATACGTCAACTGTTCACTGAAAAACTGGAAGCTGGGCAAAATCTATAATGATTTCGATTAGTTGGTGGTTGCCTCTAAGAACCAGCGCTTTTTTTCTCGTGGAACCGACTGTTTGCGAAGCAGTTATTGCAGTACAGGATGGATATGCTCCAGAATAATTATTTAAACATGCTAATCTAGTATGTTGTTTTGTTTTTCATGATAAATATTGTCGAAAAAACCCCGGGTAATTATGCATCAATGCAATAGTTATCAACAGGCCCGCGTATATATTTTATTTCACGAAAAAAAGGTACAAATGTGTCAATAGCTCCCAATCAATACACTAAAGTATTCATATATTCCATCCTTTCCATTTCCAAACAAACAAAAACATTTAAGCAAAAGGAAAGTAGTAATCCGAAAATTATTACCGCAAAGGAAAAATAATCTCCGTTTGTCCTAAACATGAAAAAAAAACTAGTAAAAGGGTCGTATTCAAGATCCGACTAAGGAGGGGGGTAGGCTTAAGCTTAAGCCTCAAAAGGATAATTCTTCTTCATAACTATCGAGGTCGATGGGAAAAGTTGCCGAGGAAATTAGCAATGGCTATTCATAAGCCACGATAAGATCTTCTTCGAGTTGGAGGTTTCAGATAATGCTGACAATAATTGGGTTCAGTCCAATTCGTTGGGTTTAGTGCGGATATACAAGGATCGTTCAGAGTTTTTTAAAGTTATTATTATTATTATTAAATTGTGGTTTATAAAGTCTAAAATTTGTTTTTATTCTTAAGTTTTCTTTTAGAAGATTACGAGCTGTGGCTATTAAATAACGAGACTGACCCTGCTTCAGAATAAATACGCATGCTAACAGCTATTTAGCGTGAAGCCCTTTCTTTCGAATGCAGTAAACAAATCCGTATAACCATAGCCTTCGTTCGCATTAGAGTTAAGTGTAACAATAGAGCAACGAATTATTGTGAAATTTCACTTGAAACTGGGAAAAATCGTTACTGAAACTTATAATTTATAAGTGTATGACAATCAATGTTTTTCGCGTGCACGTGTTTTTGAGTGGATTAAGAAGTTGAAGATTATCCATGCCCGGGTTGTCCTTTCACATAAAAAACGGATGACAATATCGAAAAAATCGGTAATATGGTTCGAACGAAGTGCCAATCTATGCACTGGAAAAGCCTTCACTTGGTTCCTGAAGATCAAACTATTAATCAACATTACTACCTTCACGTTCTTGCTGAACTCTGTGAAAGAATAAGAAAAAAACAACCCGAAATGTCCCGACAAGTCATGGGGTTTCCATTGTCATTCCGCATTGTCTGTCAAGAGGTTTCTACCCAAGTACAGCATCTCATTGTTAGACTATCCTCCTTGATCCCGGATCTTGTGCCGTGCGACTTCTGTCTCCTAAGATGAAATCTGTATTGAAAAGAACAAGATTTGAGTCCGTTGAAGCTGTGACAGAGAAAGCGGTACGCCTTCTGAAGGAGTTGACAGAAGAAGACTTTCAGCACTGTTTCGAATAAAGGAAGATTCACGTAGAGTCTTGTAGGGATAGAGTAGGCGTGTATATTGAAGGTGATAATAAGTAAATATGTATGAAATCAAAATAAAATGTTTTACAGCGTCAGTCTCGTTATTTAATAGTGACACCTCGAATCTTTGCATTTGTTTTGATTACTTGCCCTGCAGTAATCTTATTTTTCCTCCATTAATTTGCAGTTACTCAATAAAGATGCTAAAGCATTAGGATATGCCAAAATAATAGGACAAGATGGCACCTGAATGCTACTAAAGATATTCAATAAAGTACGACAAGAAGAAACAATCTCACATGACTAGCAGATGCCATTAATAATATCAATATACAAGAAAGGAGATAGGACAGATTGCAATAACTTCAGAAGATTACTATTATTATGTATAGCTATGAAATCTTTTAAAAAAAGCTTTGGCAGCACCATTTAGTTCTATGCCCTCCCACTTTAAAAACCCAGGATCCGCCACTGGATAGAAAAGAATGGGGGATGTTTGAACAGACATTGATATAGTCTAAAAATGAAAATACATCTTACTCTTTCTAATATTATAAATGTGAAAGTATGTTTGGATGTTTGTCCTTCAATCACGCTCGAAAGGATAGAAGGATTCTAACGAAATTTGGCATAGAAGTGGATGATGTGGTGGAATAGGACATATGATACTTTTTACAATGCTATGAAGTTCCGGCGAGGGTTTACATCTTTACGTATGTATAGAGTGTATTTTTTTAAATCTTTTATGATTTTTGTACGTATTTTTTTAAAGCTAACTGTAATTAATTTCAGAACTGATACTAATAATTCAAGTAGTAAAGTAATATATAATGACATAATACAATGATAAATTAACATATTATATTTTACACCTAATACAATTAAAAGTGAAAAACCCAAAATTGTTAGCTTAAAAAATTAAAGGTAAAGACAAAAAAATACAAATTACAATGTAAAAAAAATATTATTAAAAAGATATGTGTTAAAATATCAATTTTTACTATGCATAGGAATAATATATAAGATTCTAGTTATTCTAATGATGGTTACCGAAACGTTAACGAAATAAAAAAAAACAATAATTATTATTACAATTGACCGAAACTCCAAGAAAAAATAATACTTCGAATTTCGCGAATTCTCCGAAACAATAAGACCTACAACCTTAAAATTTGACAGGAATATTCCTCACGCGTCGTAGATGTTTGCTAAGGAGGATGGTTCATAAAAAATCAACTTCTAAAGGGGGTTGCCGTAGTGTAAAAGATAAATATAAGGCCGTTTCTGAAATGTTAAGTTCTACCGGCTTGAAATTGTAGATGTTCGCTAAGGAGGAGAGTTCACAAAAATCGACTCCTAAGGGGGGTTGTGGTAGTGTAAAAGATAAATATACTATAAAATATAAATATAATAGAAAACATCAAAGATAATATACTCCGATTGGGATTGTATTATATATATATATATATATATATATATATATATATATATATATATATATATATATATATACATACATTCATAAATTTAACAAACGATTCTTTACATTTTTTGAATAAAACAGTTTTTCCTTGCTTAATACATGTGTTCAAAATGTAACCATTATCGCGAAAAACAGCTCAGAGCTTCATTTAATTTTCTTAACTCGAAGCAGTCAATTCCTTATCGCGTCCAAGAATTTAAATGGCCATAGGCAGTGCGAGAATTCGCTGACTGGACTCTGGAGCACTTGAACGTGGACCCTGATTTCGGACCATTTTTGGACAAATGGCTATGTCACTAAGCAAAATTGTCGCCTTTGGGGATAAAACAATCCACATGAGACCCATCAGCGGCAAATGCATTCAGAAAAAGTCACCGTTTCGTATGTATTTGGGTCTGGCGGGGTCATTGGCCCACACTTTTTACAAAATGAAGTTGGCGCCGCCATAACTGTCACCGGCGAGAGGTACAGGTCGATGATGACCAATTTTTTGTGTCCTAAATTTAAAGTTGGATTGGAAATTTGATCTCAACGACATGTGGTTCCAACAAGACGGCAGTATGTGCCACATAACGCATGCAACAATGGACAGAGATCGTGTGATTTAATACCATTAGACTTTTTCTTGTAGGGCTACGTTAAATCACGGGTCTATGCCAATATGCCGCATACGATTCATGCCTTAAAAGTCAAAATAACCAAGCCATCAATGATATCGAGCCCGATTTATGCGGTCGAGTCATCGAAAATTGGTCCTCTTGGATATGCGCTACCCAACGAAGCCGTGGCGACCATTTGGCCGATATCATATTCCATACACAATACACAACTTGTTATATTTAGTAGAAGAAAGGTCGTGCGTCCTTAATGGAAAACCCTGTATCACAAAAATCATGGAAAACTGATTATTATAAAACGATGCGAAGCAACACTTTCCATTATTAATTTCACCAGACTGTCTGCTATAACTTTAAAAATTTACATTAAATTATTTTGAAAGTTTCGGCGTATTTTGCGGGGCACATTGTGGGAAACGCTGTTCTGCATCATAAACTTCTCTAAAAATAATATTCGAAATGCGAAACTTATAAACAAATTAAAAAAAGAGTCTAATGCTTAAGGCGTACTCCTCTTAAAAAAATTTAAACCAATTTGTCGTCGCGCGAAAAACAAACTGGGAAAGTATTCAAAATAGCTTTTAATATTATTTTCATCCGCTTAAGAAATTCTATTACACCATTAATTTCCTATAAAGTCCCGGTTAGTTAGGCTATGAGACGATCGAGTAACACGAACCTCATTAAAAATAAACGCCCACGTTCAAGAGGAATAAAAATCTTAGGTAAAATTTTTTAGTTAAGGTAAATATCGGAAAATACCTTGGAAATAGATGATGATATTGATTAATGAACATTCCTTAAGAAGTTTTAACAGTATGTAATATTTGCGAATATCGGCAGTTTTTCTTCCTGACCGACATACAAATGAAAAGGGAAATACCTTTTATAAGATCCTCAATTTAATCCTCTGTTTTTTTTTAATACCCTGACATTTCGTCCCCTGGGTAGGGGACTGCGTCAAGTCTACTTTATATTATTTCTTTAGAAAATATGATTTTATATGGTAGACTATGGGATTGCTGAGATGCCACTGGATCCAAGTCCGAATAAAGTCTAGAACAATGACAATTCAGTCTGAACTTTACGTCAAGTCCATCACTGCTATAGTGTGTTTCAAGATATATCGTTGACCGATTGGCTGCAATAAACTCTTAACAACCTCTCCCGTAACAAAACCCGGCAAAGTTGCAAAAAACGTAAACAGGTCCGGGCCTAATAAAATAACAAATAAAAGGATCAAATTAATTTTATACCTGGTTTAGTAATTTCGAAATAATTTAGTTTAGTTCGCATTCTTTTCTTAAACAGTGCCGTTCTATGATTTCGATTGTATTTTTGTTATTTACAATTTTGTTTTTTTAATTATGTTTCGTTCAAATTTTACAGAGCGAACTAATTAGGATGTAGGAATCAAATCGAAACGGTTTTCCTAAATACTGTTCACCACAGAGTTCTCACAAAGGAAATTATATGAATATATCTATCTCATTGATTATAAAAGTATTTGTAGGAGATAAATCGCGTGCCTCTTCAAGATTTCCCGCCATGTCGTGACAGATCAAGATCTGAATTAGAAGAACATAAGAAAACGAAAAAAAGATCGACATAAATTTGATCTAAACGAGACGAAAATTCCTCCTTAACAGTTATTTTAGTCTGCCAAATGAGTAATAGGAATGATATATGGGGTTGATGGCGGTTTCGCACCCTTAATTGGACCATGGCTCGGATTTTATTGCCCTCGTTTGGCAGGGCTGAGGGATCGTTCTCCGGAATTTGAGTGAAACGTTTTCGTAAACGACTTAGAACCGGGAAAATTTTGACAAATATTACAGTTATAGTTGCTTTACTTTAAACAAGATTGAACATATTATGTAGATTTATAACGCGTGACGGTTTCTTACATATTACATTCATATTAATGTTTGAATTTTATTAAAATTTTTCATTTATTCTTGATAATGTGCCATTTTAAAGCTTTTAAGTTTTTTTTTTTTGGTTTTCTTGTATTATTAATTACATAATTCACAAAATCTAAATAAAAGTTGTTATAATTTTTGAAAAATTATAAACAATTTTTGAATTGATTGTTTTGTATACTTATTCGACATCCAATAAATATTAGGGGATTAAAAAAGGAGGGAAATATGCAGTGAAAAGTGAAAGGTGGAAACAGTAATACAGGGCAAATGTTCTACAAAACGTTTTATGAAAAAAGATACACCTCGCAGGCCAATAACAAGAAAATAAACGAAGATTTAGTAAGATGAACAATGATACTTATACTTCGAGTACTTATAGCGGGAATCTAGAAACGTTTAATGTTTACAAGTTAAAACTAAAGCGAAAAGATTTTATGAACTTATCTAATAATAATCTTTGTACTGTAATAATCATGTACGACTTTTCTTCCAGCAATGATAGAAAATGCCAGATGACTGCTTAGCGAAACTCACGTCTAGAGGTTAGAAACAAGTAATCTAAAATATCAACATGAGAATCGCAGAAAAATAGAGACTTAAATGAAAAAAAATTTGAATAAGAGTCACCATTTTTTGAGAAAAAAACTAGTAACAAATCTAATCGAGGATATAGTAGGTACTGTAGGAGATACAATAGGTAGTTTTTTGTAGATACAGATTTTCTTCTAATACCATTTTTCAAAAAACTCAATGACAAGAAACTTACTATATTAATTTCGAAAACAACATTAATTCTGGTTCTGCGCCTTGTACTTAAAGAAAAGGCTAAAAGAGGTTGCCGATCTGTTCCTCGCAAAGTTGTGATAAAGGTTTTTCCCTAATAGTCTTACCAGCCTGCTCTATGCGATCAATAAGTTCTTCCCTTGTCTAACATGGCATTTCAAAATTTGTCATAAAAAGAAATTACAAGACTAAGATTTGGTGACCTAGCCGGCTATGCAACTGGCCCTCCACGACATATCCATCTTTTACTAAAATTTATGTCTAAGATCTTGCGCACTTCATGCCTAAAATGGACTGGCCTAAATGGCCTTTCACCGTATAAGAACCACATGTTCTGCTTGATATTCAAAGGCATATTTTCTAGATGACCGAGATATTCGCCTGTTAAATGATTCAGCATGATAAAAGGCCTTACAAGATTACAATTGGCAATTGCCGCTCACATATTGGTCGAAAATCTATGTTGAAAATGTATTTGCCTAGAACTATAATGATTATCAACTGACCAAACATAAGTATTGTGGGAATTGTGTCTCATCTATAATCAAAATATTTCTGGCAAAGTTTTGATCCGTCTCATGTTGGTGTAACAACAACTTGCAGAGGTGAATTCTGTTAGGGTGGTCTTGTAGCTCTAACCGCAATGGATGGATTGTGGATTTGTGGATTTTACCACAATGTTGTAAAAATGCAATGCAATCACGGAATGTTATTTTGGCTCAGTTAAACTTACCGTGCTATTTTTCGAGTACTTGTTGGGTCTTTTTCGACAAGATTCAAAATTTGTTCCTCCCGTTGCACGTTTTCAGGTACACTCGGTTTTCCCGCGCGCCTTTCACGATCTTTCCTCTAATCACCGGTGTATCTGGCTTTTTTCACAAGCCAAATAAATGATTTCGGCAATGAGTGAACCCGAAAAGGAAAACGTTCAGCGCATAGCTGAGATGCAGCATTGGTACTTTGAAGGCACTCTCCATAAACTAACAACCTGTCAACTAATTCACTTTTCCCAAACGCGTGGGCTATGTTATCTTTCTAAAAATCACAACAGTTATTCTACAGGGGTTCTGGCGCAAAATCTATGCCTAAACTCAATCTTAGTCCATAACAACGGGCGGTCTTTTTTGGTTAGGTTTCCCGCCGATAGATGGCAGCATATGAAGTTAGCTGTAAGTTAGTGGTTAGGTTTCCTACCTATAGATGGCAGCATATGAAGGTAGCTGTAAATTGTGGTTTGGTTTCCCACCTCTAGATTGACTTCTGTCCGTTTTGAGTTTGCAAGCGATCGATTAAATTGTTTAAATTATTTTAAGGGCCGGGCTTGGATTTTTCAAAACTTATTAAAGGCTGTAGCGGTCTAATTTTAGAGATATTTTAAAAATGGTATTAGAAAAAATGTTTCTTTTTTTATCGAGTTTAATATTATGTCAAAACAGTGTCAACTTAGGAATAAGCTTGAATATATATAATAAAATATGTATATATATATATATATATATATATATATATATATATATATATATATATATATATATATATATATATATATATATATATATATATATATGGCATATTCGATGTTCTAGACGTTTGTGTTTATATTTTTTTTCATTTTTGGTTTAGGTTTTTAATGTTGAAAATGTTGTTGAGGCAAAGAATTTTATTATCATTTATTTGGAACGATGTTTCGACACAAGAGGCCGCAGCAAAGTTCGTTACAACTTGATAACAAGTATATAACATATTTTTAAGAGAACGATAAAGAAAAAACATACAAAAAGAATAGAAAAATAATCCATAGATGCCCATATCTCTACCACAAAAAAACTGCCCGATGTAAAAAAACAGCAATAAGAATTTATATCAGTAAAAATAGTCTTCTTTCGGTCTTCTTCGCGGACGTTTGCGATCAAGCGATATACACTCCAGGATTGCCTTGATCCATCTGTCATCCCATCGCCTCGTTATATGACCTGCCCATCTCCATTTCAATTGCTTTACTCTTCCAATGATGTCACAGGCTTTCGTTTGTTCCCTGATCTATGCGCAGGACTTTCTGTCTCGTCTTGTAATGCATAGCATACTTCTTTCCATTCCCCTCTGAGGGGAATGTAATTTTTTTCTATATATATATATATATATATATATATATATATATATATATATATATATATATATATATATATATATATATATAGAAAAAAGGGAAAAAGGCCGCAACGAATTAATAAACAACTTTCAGGCGCGTGATATACCACCAACTTTCACTAGATAAATTCAAGCCGATATCCTAAAGTAGTACAATATATAATCATTTTAAATAAAAACATTGGAAGTAGGTTGTAAGATGCAGACAACAACACCCCCTATCAATCATGTCGCTGTACTACTTTTATACTTTAAAGAAAACGAATGTAACTTATATTTAAAATTTCCAGTATATTTAAAACTACATGTATAACAATTGTTTCGACACATAGTATCTTTTTCAAATACAAGCTATGTTAAATTAACTGTTCATTTTAATATACAAAATGTAGTCATTTTAAATGAAACACATTGGATGTAGGTTGTAAGATGGAGACAATAACGCTATCTATCAATCACTTCGCTACACTACCTTTATAATTTTAAAGAGGACGAAAGTAACGTGTATCAAGTTACTTGTGATGAATATTTTTAACTGAGGTCGATTAACTGTCGATCTAATAATACCATGACATATCATAGCGGGAAAATCCATTTTTTCAGTACCTAGGAGGACAAAGTTAAATAATGGCAAACCATTCCAGTCTAGCTGGTCAGTGAGAATTATTTTGTTGTTTAGTATAACTTATAAATGAGTATTTTAACAGTATGATAATGTGCAGTCTTAGAATATTCATTTATCATATGGATTTTACAACCTGTAACTTTATAGACTTCTGTGTAGGCGATATTTTTGTAATTTAGAAAATGTGAGAAGGCAGGATACTATTTTTTTCCTCTGAGTTACATATTGAACTCTTTGAATTTTTTTCGTTTATATTCATCAGGACTTTAAACAGCACCATCCCGAGCCAGTTTGAGTTTGTTAAACTTAAAGCTCTAACGAAGAAGCTCCTGTCAGAAGCAACGTCTTAGTCCAAGTTTTGTGTTCACCCAACCGACAACAAAATACTTGTTTGAAAACTTGCAGGAACGGCTTTTGCCTCCGGCTAGGGTATAAACGAAGGCGTTGTTTCGGGGGAACCATCTTTCCGGCATTGTCCGGTGTTTTCGGTTTTACACCTGGAGCTTAGAAGTTTTGTTTGGTAAATTAAAAGTTTAGATGGCAATTTCAAAACAATTCAATTTTAAGAATACAAGAGCGGAAAGGAACATTTAACTGACGATTTAATTGACCATGCGATTACGTCAGCTTGGAATGGTTAGTAAGGCCGGTGTATGGGTGCTGCATGAGTCAACGGAGAAAAAATTCACGCAACGAGATCGATCCATTTTTAAAACGGATGGTTATAGGTGATGAAAAATGGATTGTGTGTAGTAATGAACTAAACTTGAAGATATTTACCACTAAACACCAAATCACTTTTTAAAACTTCTCGACGCACGTTTCGCTAACCAAGTTAGCATTACCAGGAGATGATTTAATCTCCTTACGCGTTCAGATTAAATCATTTATGATTTAATCTCCTTACGCATTCAGATTAAATCATCTCTTGACGATGCTAACAAGGTTAGCGAAACGTGCATCGAGATGTTTCAAAAAGTGATTGGGTTTTTACACCAAACGTTTCAATAGAATAATTGATGTAATAATGAAGCGTAAGAGATCATGTCTATGGTTAGGGTCAAATTGTATGATCGAGGGCGATTAGTTTGTTACCCACTGGCCCACCATATCACCCAATTGGGAATCGCCATGTCTTAGCCATTAGGGCCCTAGACTTTTGACCGAGACATAGAACAGCGTACGTCAGCCGCCAGCCAAAGCCCATGAGACTGATCGTCCAGAGAGTTCAACCAGGATAATTACCATCATACCGGAAAAGAGATAAATACATATATTTAAGAATTTGTATCAGTTATACAGTCAAAGCTCCTTGTTCGCGGTAGATACGTTCCGCAAATATGCCGCGAAGACAGAAACCGAGAATATGGAATGGTAATTTGTACGAGATTATGGGGGATATGTTTCAAGTTTCCAAAATAATAAGAAACAATATATAATAAAAGCAATTTAATGAGAGATTTTTTAACAATATTAAGCATGAATGGCAATATTTTGAGGCCATAAATTGCCTAACACTGGGTACGAAGCAGTTCCGAAATCAGTCTGTAAATAATGTTGCAGTCACCCAACCTTTTTGATTTGCTGTCTAAAAGACCGGCAGATCATTCTTGTTTTTGAAGTGAAAAATTTTTTAGGTGCGTTTTTGCCGAGTGAACTGTCGCGCTCGGGTCGGTGACGCTGAATCGGGTTTACTCGACTCGACTGGATATTATGGGCGCATCAAGCGCTCTCTGGTCGGTTACGCAAGGACTCGTGTATACTCGGCTCCAGTCGTCATCAGCCACATTTTGCACGTAATCAGTGTAGTATTTTAATAAAATGCACATGTCTTATTGTATATGATCTGTGTAATATTAAAAATACTTATAATTTGTGCTGCATTTCATTAATAGCGAAAAATGTATTGAGATATTTAAATTAACTTGAATCTAATGTATTTATAACATATTTTAGCTTCTATAAGCCTATTATTTCATATATATATATATATATATATATATATATATATATATATATATATATATATATATATATATATATATATATATATATATATACGCGAGCGAGACGAAAAGCGGCATAGAAAACATAATAAAAGAAGAAATTATGAGAGAAGAGAAATTAGAGAGAAGAACTATGAGAAAAATTCTCGGCCCAAAACTGACAGGGAAAGGATACAGTTTACATTCTAGATAGACCTCAGAGACAATATCCAACGTAGCGGAGGACATAAGAAAAAGAAGAAGAAGAAGAAAAAGAAAAAGAAGGTTGAAATTCTATGGACATATCAGTAGACTTCCACCAAGACTCACCAACAGAATTATTACGTACAAACAAGGAGTCAAGTCAACAGTATCATAGATCGCACAAGTCAGAGCTGATCTGGGAAAGGCACAAATGTTGCATGTAATGTAACGTTGCATCAGAGAGCGAAGTGTCGAGATCAGGAACACAGTGGACGGAGGAGAGAAGGATAATCCACGGAGAAAGGATGAGAGAGGTGTGGAGGATCAGAAAGAACACTCGAAAATGAGTCAGTATGCTTTGCGTGATCCAATCGGGTCTATACGCACCTAATATATATATATATATATATATATATATATATATATATATATATATATATATATATATATATATATATATATATATATATATAGTCTTTATAGTATAGTATATATATAGTCTTAGGTGCGTATAGAGGTCTATACGCACCTAATATATATATATATATATATATATATATATATATATATATATATATATATATATATATATATATATATATATATATATATATATAGAATCAGACTACTATCTAAAATGAATCAAAGTCAAGTGCATCCCAAGGAGAATTCATTACAAGAAAGCACATCTACAAAAATTCGACACAAAAAAGATCAAGGAATCCAGCATAAAAGAGGAATGGGAAAAGGAACAGGCAGACATATGGAAAAAATTCCACAAAAAATTACACAAAAAACACAGTAACTGATTCCATTGAAAAAGAACACAAAACACTCTTGGTGGGATTCAGCATGCAGCGAAGCAAACGGGCATTTCAGGAGTACAACACAAAAAAATCCCCAGAAAGTCAACAGCTTTTTGACGTGACTAGAAAACAGACCTCAAAGGTTATCAGGCAAACTAAGAGGAAGTACATGAAGGAACAACTATACCCTATAGAGGAGAATTTCCGCAATTATAATACGAGATACTTTTATAAGACTTTTGCAAGAGAAATCCGTGGATACACACAGGATACACACGTGGATACACAACGTGGATACACAATCAGGAGAATTGCCAGGAGCTGGCACACTATTTTTTTAATCTGCACAATTGCTCCGAACGCGACACAAGATTCCCCAAGGAAAATTGTATCTATATCCACTCAGAATCACACGACCAACACAGGAAGGAATCCACAGGCACATCCGCTAACTAAAGAATAACAGGTCATCCGGTGAAGATGGTATCACCGCGGAACTATTGAAAAACCTCTGACCAAATTCACTTCAGGAACTTACGCAAATTATCACGAACATTTGGCAAACAGAAAAATTACCAGATGAATGGAAATGTGCTCTTATCCACCTGCTGCACCAGAAGGGAGACAGAATAGATGTAAACAACTACAGCGGAATCTCCTTCAAGTCACAAGTCACTTACAATATCCTCTCAGCATGCCTTCTCCAGAGAACACAAGAGCAATTAGAACACAAAATTGGCGAGTACCAGGCAGGCTTTTGCCATGATCGCTCATGCACTGAACAAATATTTAACTTAAAAACAATACTGAAATACAAAACTGTTAGGAACGTCTCAATCATCTGCACGTTCATGGACTTCACCGAAATCTCTGTTCAAGATCCTAGAAGAACAAGGACCTCAAAACACTACGATTGATCAAGCACACACTGACTGTCACAACCTCTAAAGTGAAATTTATGGGAGAAATTTCCGAACCCTTCCTGATTAAAACCGGAGTACGCCAAGGAGATGGGTTATGCCCACTCCTCTTCAACCTGGTCCTGGACAAAGTCATAAGGGAATGGGAAAAAGAACTGAAAAATCAAGGACACTGGAAACCAATACGACTCGGACGATCCAAAAACAACATAGAAATATCATGTCTGGCCTTCGCAGATGACCTAGCCATACTCGCAGACAATGAAAAAAGGGCAACCAAACAGATCGAAGTCCTCAAGGAATGTGCAGAGAAAGCCGGCCTACAAATCTCCTTTCAAAAAAACCGAATTCTTCTGCTCAAAATTAGATGTCCAAAATTTGAACACCAAATACGGCAAAATAACTATGGTCAGTCACTTCAAATACCTGGGCGAGATGCTCGAACCCACAGGAGGAGAGAAGATAGCACAGAAGATTCGATTACAGAAGATGAAGAGGGCAAGACACACGATATCTACAATAAGAGATGCCTATTCTCATTCGCAAAAATAAGACACTGCAATCCAGTAATCAAACCAGAGGTACTATACGCAAGCGAGATACTTACACTTCATACAAAAAGCGGCATAGAAAACATACTAAATGAAGAACGCAAAATTATGAGGAAAATTCTCGGCCCAAAACTGACAGAGGAAGGATACAGACTACATTCTCGAAAGACCACAGAGGGAATGTCCAACGTAGTGACGGACATAAGGAAAAGAAGGTTGAAACTCTATGGACAAATTAGTAGACTCCCACCGACAAGACTCACCAACAGATTTCTTACATACATACAAGGAGTCAAGTCAATAGCACCATGGATCATATAAGTCAGGGCTGATTTGGGAAAGGCATAAATGGGTTCGACAGAGATTGAGGTTAGAAGAACGTATAGAAACAAAATACATATGTGGAACGTTGCATCAGAGAGCGAAGTTCCGAGGAGATCGGGAACAACGTGGAGAGAAAGAGAATCCACGGAGAAAGGATGAGAGAGGTATGGAGGATCAGAAAGAATACTCGAAAATGGGGGTCGATACTCATCTATTAATAATAATAATATATTATTATTATTATTAGATATTATTATTAGATTATATATAATCATTAAAAGATTTGTATATGAGCAGTGGTTACCATGTGTTACCATGTGAAGCATTAGAGCAAAAGAGCAGAGCCCTATCCTTTGAAGCTTTAAATCCTGATGCGGATTGGTTTGAGATACGAATTTTCGAGCAGGCATACCCTTCCAAAATAAACCTGTTTCATCGGCATTAAATACTTAGTCGTGTTGATAACCCTTGCTTTCGATCAATTGTTTGAATTCAGTCGGATATCGATTAGCCACCTCGTGATCTGTAGAAGCCGACTCCCAAGTAATATTTACGTTGTGTAGCGCTTTTATAATTTTCAAATCAACCCTTACTGGCTTGGAAATTTAGAGTTTCCTCATCTGACTTGAGATTCTCGAAAAGACGACTAGCTTTTTCTTGAATAATTCGGCTGCTGAGAGGCACTCTTCTTTTTGTTTGATCTTCGATTTAAATTTTGTGCGCTCTTTCCATCTGTTCCATCGTTAGAGGTCACGAGAAATACCTAACTTTATTTTTGGTACTAGTACATTGTACCTACCCCCCTAAACTTTTTCGGGCATACGTTTCACCTACAGCAAGATAGTCTAACGATTGAATTTTTGTACTAAGAGTAATTACATTTCGCTTTATTTAAAAAAGTTTCGGCCTGTGGTCGCCTTTAGATTTTAAAATTAGGACATGTACATATAAGTACGTACCGTAAACGGGGGTGACATTGGAAGCGAACCTTGGGAGCGAGTTTGTGGGAAAGATATTGAGTTTTGTTACGGAAGATTGTGTCTTGCGTTACGATGCCTCGTAAATACGTTAGTGTATTAGGCGCGCGTAATTATCGCAATTATAGTGGCTATGACCTGAAAAAAGCACTAGAAGATATTAAAAAGGGCATGTCTCAAGCCAAAGCAAGTAAAAAGTGGAAAATACCTCGTGGCTCTATTCAAAATAGATTTTAAGTGACACACACAATAAATCAATTGGCGGTCCTCTTGCATTAAATCCCGAAGAAGAAACCTTGACTGCCGATACTTTTCGTCAACTTGCAATATGGTGCTTCCATATTGAACCTCGAGATTTAGATCAGAACCTCGAGATTTAGGTATAAGAGTACAAAAATATCTGGATAAACAAGATAGGACTATTAAAAATTTTAAAAAAGCCAGGTTCCGATTATATCGTGAATTTCAAGCGTCGGAATAATCTCTCCATCAAAAGAACTAGAGCTTCTTGGCCGTCCGCAAATAACAGACTTTTTTGAAACTTCCTCGTCTCAACCACGTGTTTTGGATTTATTTCTCCTTGATCTCTTACGAGAAAATCAGGGTGTGACGAATGAACGAAGTCGTGACGTCGACAGTCGAACTGTCTGACGAAGCATCGACGCAGTCAATTGAGTCTCAGCCTAAACCTTCTCAATCAAAGAAGAAAAAAGAAGAAGATGATGATGTATGCTCTATTTGTAAAACAAAATGGAGCACATATACGGGAGTAGACTGGTTACACTATAGCACATATTTTTTGTTAGAATAACTAAATCAAAAGAGGCGCAGTTGGCATGTGAACATTAAATTAAAAGTAAATTTATTATTAATTGTTTCAAAAAGTTTGAAAAATATTAAAAATCTACCAATGTAACCCCAGTTTACGGTAATTAAACTAACGAAAATGGCAAGATTCTCCCTAATCACTGACTTCATTTGAATAATAATACATACAAACTATGTAAATGCGTAACCAGCGGCCGTCCGTTATGTGAAAAAGACAATAAAATAATTCCTGAAATATTTGAGCAGCAGTTCGCATGAGATTGCGATGAAAACTCACGACGTTGCTGCATAATTCGATTGAAAATTTAGTCTAGGCAGTCTCTATTTAGTAGTTTAAAGTAGCATAAAGCTTCCCTTTGCGTAATGCCCAGAGACTCGGTATTTGTTTTAAAATTGGGTCAAATCTGGCCATCGACTCAAAGATATCGTTTCTTCTAAGAAACTAATCCGATTACAAATCCCCTTAATTGAATTTTTCGATACGCGCGATGTCAACCGAGACAAAAAATGATCTGGGAATAATTTTAATTAAAATTAATAACGGAAGAAAAGCGATGGACCGATGGAACATCAAAAGCGCTGACGGATTTTTTAGGTAATTAATAACACCCGCCACGGCTTTTGAAATTTTCGCAATTATCGTAATTTGAAACACATGCCGCGAACGCTTCGTCTCGTCCATTTCTTATCCTTTTAAATGACCGTGAACCATTATTGCAATTCCGGCGGTTGAAATGATAAATTCGTGGCGGAATTCGTCTTGAATTCTCGTCGGTTTCTTTCGGAGGACGGCTCGTTATTTGATGCCTTAAAAATGAACATTTTTCAGTGATGAACCAGTTTTGGATCAAGTGAGAATATTTCATTTTGGCCTCTGTTATTTAGCAAACTGTCCAAGGGCAATACGCTTTTTACTAACGGTTTTTTTAATTGTTGAATAAAACACAGATGGCGTCGTGAATTTGCCCAGGGCTAGTAACATTTCAGAAATGTAATGTCTGATATTTTTAAAAATTGAGTCGTACACAATACAACAACGTGTTGAAATTGCTGATTGCCAAAATTGCTGCTAAAATTGCAGGTTTTTGCAGCGTTGGACTATTTTCTTTGGGGTTACATGAAAAATCAGGTCTGTATGAACATTTCGCAATAGATTTCTGAACTAAAGTATTAAATTATTGGGGAGATAGACGAACGATTATGCCAAAATGTCGTCCAAACTTTTGACAGACGAGTGGACGTCTATGGAGCTGCAAGAGGTCGTCATTTGGCAGATATTGTACTTCGTGTTTAAATGTCATACTCTATGCTTCCATTGTCAATAAAAAGTTTTTTGAAATCAACACAAATTCTGTGTTTTAAGCGGATAAATTTTGTTATATATAAATAAATGAATAAATACACACTCTATCAATACACAAATCAAATATACAAAAAAATAAAAGTAAGAAAAGTTCAAATAAATTTTAACAAAAGAAAATATAATCAAAAGGCTACAATTAACACTGTTTAAATGATAAAACACTATTGCTTCAAATAATAATTTAACTGTCTATTAAATACATGCACATTAGGAGCGCTCCCTATGTGTCAATGTCTTCTGGAGACCAGTAGTTCTCACAATTGGTACATCATAATTGTACTTAGGACGGACATCGTAAGAATGCATATTTACTTTTTGCACCAAAAAATTATTCAAATAATGGGGCAACAAATTGTTTTATTTTATATATCAATTGAATGTTAGCCCGTTCAATGGCCCGTGTAATTGAAAATCAGTTCAATTACCTCTATCGGTGAATACCTATTACAGTTCAACAGTACACGCATAGCCTTGTTCTGCTGTATTTGGAGTCTACAAATACTGTCTTTATTACATGATATTAGCACAGACATACAATAAGTAAAATGGGGCAAAACTATAGTATTGTACAAGCCTCTTCGACCCTGGTGATAAATGACGATATACGATTAAAAAACCTTATTTTTTCCCAATTTTTCTACATAGAAAACTGACACATGGTTACAAAATGTTAGTTGAAGATCCAACAGTACTCCTAAGTATTTCATTTCATTTATAATTTCAATATCACAATTGTTTATATTTATTTTTAACCTTAACTCATTAAATCTTTTGTAATTTGTTTTAGACCCTATCACCATGCACCTTTTTTTCCGTTCAAGTTTATTTTTGCATAGCAATCTAAAATATGCCGACGATTTATTTTAAAGTAACAATCTAGATCTATATCCGAGGAAGTCAAAAAAGCGTATCTTTTATATTTTAAGTGTCAAATTGGAGATCAAGATAAAAGTTGTTCTCCTCATGTTTACTGTGTGAGTTGTCACGTAGATTTAGTGGGATTGTGCCTTTAAATCTGGACAACATGTTTCCCGATGATTCTAATTCTTCATCATGACAACTTCCTAAGCACATCAGTTGTGACCCAACATTTTTAACATCGTTGAAGTACTTCAACTACAACAAGTACACAATCGTTGAAGTACTTCAACTCTTAAACAATCAAGACCTAGTGCCCCGGCTCAGAAGAACCAAACCTTTTGAGCTTGCGTAAGAGTGCAGTGATCAGTGAAAAGCAGAGCACAGTGCAATGTAGCCACATCAGATAAATGAGCAAGATATGTCAAAAACTAAGATGAACCGATGAGAATATCGAGACTCAAGTAACTGTGTTAATTTAAGTTATATTTAAAATGCTTTTTAATCTTAAGTTTTTATAAAATAAAAAGATCGCTACGTGTCTGTTGTGATATAAATGGTTTAATGCGCGAGCTTAATTTGGAATATGTATCTACCGAGAGAACAGAGATTCGTGGAAATACAACCTAAAAGCAGTCTTGCTTCATACTGGAAACAAAGACCCATTTATTTCTTTAGCCCATTCAGTGACGATGAAGGAAACCTATGACAACTTAGCAACCATACTATATCGCATTATATATGAATATCAGCGGCATATTTGTGGGGACTTAAAAGTGATAGGTAGTGATAGGGTTTTACAAAGTACTCCTGTTTTTTGTATATATATCCTACTGTCCCATATACTATGGGACAGTAGGGCAAAAAAAAGAACATTACAGTAAGAAATAATGGCCTCATAAAACTTCTTTTCAATCTGGTACTTTAAATATAAAATATGCGCCTTTTGTTAACAGAAAAAAGGTGAGTAATGTCAGAATGATTGTGGCGTATTCATATATTTTTTTCCTTTGTTTGGGGTTTTCGCCACTACCTAAAACTCAAATAATATCAAAAATACCTGTTCTTATTTAAAGAAAGAATCACTGGATAAAAACAAAAAAAACCAAAGGGAGACAAATTTCTCAGTGATTCTTTTTTGTAATAAATTTGCCTAACGAACAAAATTTTAAAGATGTTTAAATGTTATAAAAAAATTTACAAACTTTTAACGTTAACGTTTCGGAGGGTACTCTCCCCCCGTTTTCAAATTAAACTAAAAAATAAATTATATTAATTTGTAATATATAAAGTAACGAGTGAAAGTAAATATATTTTTATGTGTATGTCAACGATACTTACATTGACAACAATAGATTTTCATGACAGTGACATACTACCAAAAAATATATGTAGGTAATGTTTACAGTGTGATTGTTTATTGTACTGATTGTGTATTCAAATCTTTAAATGTATTTAATTGTATTCTTTAGAATCGGGAACCATATTGAATTTAAATTTACGGAAGGCATAGCAATACAGTTATTTTAATTTAAATTAATTATAGCGGTTTCTTTTAATCTTCTGTATTTTGTTACCGATTCTTTTAATACCGTTTTGGAATTATTCCAATTGATTTTATGACGCGATTCCCATGCGTGTTGACAAATTCTAGATTTATTAAAATCGCCCTTTCTAAGAAGGTTTTTATGCTCTTTTACTCTAACATCTAACGGTCTAGATGTCTCACCTATTTAGAATTTGCCACATTCGCAGGGAATTTTATAAACCACATTTTTGGTCTTTTGTTGTATATTGTTTGGTTTAGTCTTTGTTAATATAGATCTAAGAGTATTTTTTGTTTTAAATGTCGTTCTTATGTTGTATTTATTTCCTACTCTTTTAATTGTGTCAGAAATACCGCGGATATAAGGAATTGTGAGGTTAATTGTTTGAGAGTTATTTTTATTGTTATTAATAACTTGTCTGTTTTGTCTAGTATCAAAATTTTGAAACGATTTATCTATACAATTTTTTGGGTAATTGTTTTTCTTTAAAATGTCTTTTATGTGATTTGTTTCTTTTTGTAGTGTATCACTGTCGGTACAAACAAGTTTTGCTCTGTCATATAAACTTTTAATTACTCCTATTTTGACTAATTTTGAGTGATTGGAAAAGAAATTGAGATACCTATCTGTGTTTGTCGGTTTTCTGTAAACTGTAGTTTTTAATGTGTAGTTTTGTTTTAATATTAAAGCATCGAGGAATGGCAATACACTACAAAAAGAAACAAATCACATAAAAGACATTTTAAAGAAAAACAATTACCCAAAAAATTTTATAGATAAATCGTTTCAAAATTTTGATACTAGACAAAACAGACAAGTTATTAATAACAATAAAAATAACTCTCAAACAATTAACCTCACAATTCCTTATATCCGCGGTATTTCTGACACAATTAAAAGAGTAGGAAATAAATACAACATAAGAACGACATTTAAAACAAAAAATACTCTTAGATCTCTATTAACAAAGACTAAACCAAACAATATACAACAAAATACCAAAAATGTGGTTTATAAAATTCCCTGCGAATGTGGCAAATTCTATATAGGTGAGACATCTAGACCGTTAGATGTTAGAAAAAGTAAGAGTTAGAGTAAAAAAAAACTTTCTTAGAAAGGGCGATTTTAATAAACCTAGAATTTATCAACACGCATGGGAATCGGGTCATAAAATCAATTGGAATAATTTCAAAACGGTATTAAAAGAATCGGTATATATATATATATATATATATATATATATATATATATATATATATATATATATATATATATATATATATATATATATATATATATATATTGGTAGTATGTCAGTGTCATGAAAATCTATTGTTGTCGATGTAAGTATTGTTGACATACACAAAAAAATATATTTACTTTCACTCGTTACTTTATATATTACAAATTAATATAATTTATTTTTTAGTTTAGTTTTGAAAACGGGGGGAGAGTACCTTCCGAAACGTTAACGTTAAAAGTTTGTAAAAATTTTTATAACATTTTTTATCTTTAAAATTTTGTTCGTTAGGCAAATTTATTACAAAAAAGAATCACTGTCTCCGTTTGGTTTTTTTGTTTTTACCCAGTGATTCTTTCTTTAAATAAGAACAGGTATTTTTGATATTTTTTGAGTTTTAGATAGCGGTGAAAAACCCAAACAAAGGAAAAAAATACTCCATATTAAGCTTGGATTAATGAAAAACTTTATCAAAACCATGGACAAAAAAGGTAATATTTTCAAATTGTCTTCAATTATATGATGCCAAACTAAAAGAAGATATATTTATTGGACTTCAAATAAGGAAGCTTCTAAAGTCTATTTACCGAAGAAAAGAGATGTCCGGATCCGATCTGATCCGACTCCCAGATTCGGATATTTAAAAAGAGCCGAATGAACCGGTTCCTAAAATTACGATACACGGATCTCGGATCCCAGACGGTTCTCGGTTCTGTTGGATCTTAAACAAGGACAGAAAGGTTATGTTCTATAACGCAGAGAATATGGCTTGTATCTTATGGTGTGTGGTGCCTGCGTCCGTCCGCACCTACCGCATAGAAAAAGATAGTAGTAGTTGGATTGGAGGGATCTCGGGTCTCGGGTCTTTTTTAGATCCGTTGATCCGTGAACCGTGATAATCGACCCAAAAGATCCGTCGGGAAAGGATCCGTGGACACATAATGCAAAACAGACTGTTTGAAGTTGCCGTAGTGCGGCTTAAAATTTGCAATTTATTATTGTTTTATATAACTAAATATATAAATATATAGAATAATACACATTATTAATTAAATAGATTAATTTGGTTTTAACAATTACATATTTACATGTGAACATTTGATTTCATTTATCTTTTTAGTTTTCAGTCTTATATTTTCTGTCACAATTTGACCAGTTTTACTGAAAATTCTGTCACCTGTTACCAAAGAGATAAGACAGAACCGTTTTTTATACAAATTCATATAGTTTTGGATAGATATTTTTTCTCTGAAACTACCACATTAAGGGGTCTTCGTGTAAGGGAAATATTTTTCTATTTCATTAATAGCTGCTGACGTAGGGTTTCTGGAACTTTCTATGTTTATTACTTTGTTTTCAAAATTTTTCCATACGAGAGACATGCCCCAACTATCACTTCCTAAAACTGTTTGTTCATTTTCTGCACATCGAATATTTACTGCAGAAAGTGCCCTAATTTTTAATTTTAATTTTTCTATGGCTTCGTTTGCTTTGTTTATGTCTGCAAATCCGTATTTTTTAAAACGTGGGTCCAAAATTGTAGCTTGTGATGTAAGCTTGTGATTGTAGCTTGTGATGTTGCGTTTCAATATCCTATGTGACTTTCCATTTCTTGAATAAGTAGAAGTATTTTTGAAATACCAACGTTTTTTTCTGCACTTATTTCAACAGTCACATCATTAAATATTTCTATAATAGATACAATATCTTTTATTACAGACATCTTTTAATATAAATACATTTATCGTATTGCATACGCGTATCTGTTTACACAAACGCAATAATATTTATGCCTACTTAGCGAACAACAACTATGAAAAAGAAATTCTCTAACTACCATAAAAAGTGAATCATACAGAAGGAAACTCCTCCTATATTGACAAATCGACTGACTGACTGGCAGAGTTTTAAACTTCAACTTGAAGAAACGGCAGACTTGAGAGTCCACTTAAGAAATGAAGAACAACTCGACAATGAAGCGGAAACATTTTTAAACGTTATCCAAAGGGCTGCATGGGATAACACACCTAATATTACTCCTAGAACCAAAGGCAATAACTACCCCAGAGAAATAAAAGAACTCATAACCGAAAAAAGAAGGCTTAGAAGAATATGGCATCAATCTAGATCGCCAGCAGATAAAACTAGATTAAATAATGCAACAAAGCAACTGAAAAGGGATATACAAAAAAATAAAAATTATACTATAAGTAACTACTTATGTGAACTGTCAAATGACAGTAAAACTGACTATTCACTATGGAAAGCTACCAAAACACTAAAAAGACCAATCCTGCAGAATCCACCAATTAAAAATGCAGATGGAACATGGGCAAAAAGCAATTTACAAAAAGCTAACAGATATTCTGAATATTTAGAAGGGACTTTCCAGCCAAATGAAGGTGAAAACATACTTGACTGGGAAAATCTTGCCCACGAAGAAAGTGACATAAGACCTGTTACCCCAAAAGAAATTGCATCAGAAATTGAAGAAAACATCAACACAAAAAAAGCCCCAGGGTTTGACTTAATCACGGGAGAAGTCATGAAACAGCTTCCTCGTAAAGCTATAGTAAAACTTACATATCTTATAAATGCATCTTTTAGATTAAAGTATGTACCTAAGATATGGAAAGTAGCAGAAATGATAATGATCCCAAAACCCGGAAAACCACCGAATGAAGTTTCATCTTACAGGCCAATCTCCTTGCTACCTGTTATTTCAAAACTGTTTGAAAAAATATTCCTTAAAAGATTGAAGCCAATCATTGAAGATAAAAACATAATTCCAGACCATCAGTTTGGATTTAGAGAAAGCCACTCAACTATAGACCAGGTCCATAGGATAACAAATATAATTGAAAAGTCACTGGAAGAAAAAAAAAATTGTTCTACCGTATTTCTCGATGTGGCCCAAGCCTTCGATAAAGTGTAGCATGAGGGCCTCAACTACAAATTAAACAAGCTTTTGCCTAAACAGTTTGCGCAATTATTAAAGTCTTATATCTCAGATAGATATTTCAGAGTTAAACAGGAAGATGCATACTCTGAACTAAAAAATATTAAAGCAGGAGTACCGCAAGGTAGTGTATTGGGACCAGTCCTTTACCTATTATATACCAGTGATATTCCTGAATTAGACCCAGACACGATAGCAACATTTGCTGACGATACTGCTATTATGGCTGTAGGCGTAGACCACGAAGAAGCGGCAATAAACCTGCAAACCTCAGTTAATAAAATTAACAACTGGACTAAGCAATGGCGAATCAAATTAAATGAGTCTAAATCCGCCTATATTAATTTCACGAACAAAAGAAATCAACATATCTCCGTTAGTATAAATAATATCCAAGTACCATATGCTAATACAGCAAAATATTTGGGTATAACATTAGATGCCAAGCTACGCTGGAGGGCTCATGTCAAAAAGAAAAAAGAAGAACTTGACATCAAATTTAGAAAAATGTATTGGCTGCTTGGACGAAATTCCCCTCTATCAGTCTACAACAAAGTACTCTTGTACAAACAAATTCTAAAGCCCGTATGGACATATGGCATCCAGCTGTGGGGTTGTGCCAAAAAGAACAACTTGGAAATAATCCAGCGATTCCAAAACAAAGTACTAAGGAACATTGCAAATGCCCCTTGGTATTTCAGAAACAGTGACCTCCATAGGGACTTGGAAATGGACACCGTTACCCAGACCATTAGCAGATTTGCCCAGAGTCACGAGCAGCGACTTCTTCAGTACGTCAATGTCGAGGCCATCCAGCTCCTTGATAATGCAAGTCAAATCAGAAGACTTAAGAGGACAAAACCCTTTGAGTTGGTTTGAACGTTTGTGTTAGTAAAAAAGCAGAGCATAGTGCTGGTGTATACGTTAATATTGGTGTAATTAAGTTATTGGATTTAATTTAAGGGATACTAGTGAGTAAGTTCTTAAAATCATCTTTTCTTTTGTAGTAACTTAGGTTTGTACAATATTACTCATTGATCAACTTTGGTCAGATTGTAATTTTGGAAAACTTCCTCAGGGATGTTTTTAAAAAAAAAAAAAAAAAGATTGTAGAAATATGTCGTCTCCTTATTTTTCCTCCTTCTTCGTACTTCATATACACTCTATTTTCACCAATGTTAATTCAAAAAAGTTTACATTAATTGACATGCGTAATTTATTTATACAGAAATTAGAGAATTTATACTTTCTTGTCACAAATCTTTCTTGAAGAAAATGTCTACAAACGTACAATAATTTATAACGTAAGTGAATCCGAAAACAATCTTTAACATTCAAGTGATCTCTCGATTTTTTCCTGTTGCATACGACGCGACACGATGTCTCTGATTCACTAACGCCTCCATCAACTCTATTAAGCCGCCTGGCTGGGTCGCAATCCATACCAATTAATATTGTATGCGTCGCAGGACTGGGCCGGAGCGGAACCGGGTCAGGAATTCGTCCTGTAAAAGACTTAGAGCCTGTCGTTGGCGAGAAGGACTTTATTAAAGGGTAACCGGATAAAGCGTAACAGGGGAAATGATGAAACTGGTAATTTAAACAGACGTGGGCGGTCCGAAAATTAAATCAGGAAACGAGAAGATATCAAAGAAAGTGAAGGAGGGGATTATGAATCGTCAATAGCAGTGTTTAAATTAATTAATAGCAAGTAGTATAATTGAGAGATTACGAAGTTGGGAGACATCAGATATTTTGTTTTTAAAGTCTATTAAATATTTTCATTATCACTTCATTTTATACGAGACCAATATTCTTGTTAATTTTTGTAGGTATAATTAATAGCAGTCGATTTAAGGTATACTAATTTTATTATTATAACATTATAATACAGTGTTTGTAAATTTATTTAGCAAAAATAATACTCTGGAGATGGCGGCCTTCTTGGCATTGTTGAAGGCATGATCGAAAATGACCTATCACCCTACCGCACTGGATATCGAGTGGATCTCATGAACAATATTCTTCTTTAGTGGCAATATGCTACGTCATTAATTTTCGTAAACTTTGCTCTTGACATAACTGCACAAGAAAAAATCAAGTGTATCTACATCTGGACTTCTCGGAAGCTAATTTATATCATCTCTACGGAATATCACTTTTCCTTGGAATAATTCCTGTAGTTTCTTTCATTACTTGCACAATTTGAATTTTATAGGGATGAAGACGAAGACCTTTTTTAAAATGGCATGTACTGAAGATTGCTTAATGTGTACCTAGTTACTTCGCTTCTGTACCGATTGGGATTATCTCTAACCGATTCACGCACCCTTTTAATGTTGTTTGCACGCCTGCTTTACCTTGGACGACCCGTAGATAGTAAATTTAGAGTTGATCCTGTAGTTTCAAACTTTTTTATCCAATAATTTATTAAATTAACACTTGGTGCCTCGTTTATGTCGTGTAAATTTTATTCGGCTCTATAAAGATGACGAGCCGTAATAAGCGAATTGTTGTTTTGATAATACACGCAAACACAAAAAGCACGTTGTTGTCCGGTAAAAGGCTCCATGGCAACTAATTTTCTCTGAATCAAATTTGGATGTAAAGTTAACACGACCAGTGCATTCTGCGCCACCTAGGAACAAATAATTAAATATGAACGTCATTTCTCGACACTTGGTATAGGAAGTCCATTAAACCGTACAGTTTTTAAAAAAGTCTTTATAGTTTTTTTATAGTTGAACTCTAGAGTGTATACTCCGACTGTCTACAACTTTCAATAAACATGCATGAACCGCATGTGTACAGCGGCCTGGGATACCTTGTCCCAAGAAGACATAGATACTCGAAGCAAGAACCGAATTGAATTGGTCCATATCTCGAGTGTCCTCCATAGTTGCACTCTTCATTATTTTTGTGCAAGTGAATCAGTATAATTTGAGAGTATTATCTATTTAATGATTGTCCATGCCATTGTCCAAGCCAAAGCGGGAGAAAAGTCAACCCCGAAAACCGACGAGACGAGCCGCGATAGACTCACGAAACAACAATAAATATAAATAGATTCCTTAAAATTATTCTGTTATATTTTTCGAATATTGGTTAACAAAAGTGTCAAAAACAACTAGCCGTATCAATCCACTACACCAACAATGATAGTGTTTATTGTTTACTCAAGCAGATTGGTATAGAATAAATAACGTAAAAAAATTCTTGTAAAAAAACTTGATATTTAATAATACAAATATATTTTTTTTTAACGGCCCAACCTAATATTTTCGATTTATTATTAAACATTAATTATTTTTCGATCATTTTAGTGAAAATAACGTTTTTTCGCAACTATAAAATAAATTAAAATGTAAAATTCCGTTTTATTATTATTGTTGAAAAACAGGAAAATGTTATTTGATTCGAATAAATAAGCGAGAGCCAAATTAAAATATTATTAAAAAATAGGATCGTTAAAATTGCTTCTATACATAAAATTTATTTATGATAATATTAATAGTAAACGCGCCTTTATTAAAGGAGTAATTTTAAATATATTTTATTTTAATTAAAATACATTGGAGATCAAAAAAATGAAATACAGAAAAATATATTTTATAGGATTAATTTAGTATTTTTTTATGTAATTCCATTTACATCGGTTTCATCTTAATAAAACGATAGGTCTATCTTTTGTTTAGAAGGTCTTTCAGCATACAAATGTAAGAAATATGTTTGTTTAATTTATCTTCCGGCCTCTTGTTCATTCTTAGGCAAAACGATAGTTTTATCACTTTTTTGGTAAAGATGGGTTTTAATGAATTTGACCATATGCCGACTATATATCATTTTTCCGCTAAAGGAGGTGCTATTGTGTTTACATTCAATGTGTTCGCTGAACTACCCTTAAGTGGCGTCGAAAAGCTTCGACAACACTTAAGGGTAGTTACTGCCTGATGTGCGAAAATGGTAGAGCATTTTTAGAGATGGGTTCATTTTAGTATTTGAAACCAACATTTTCATTTGTACTGTGAACACGTGTCGTGTCGTGTTGTTCCCGAATAATTCCAAGGGTGAGTTTTTCACTGAACACTTTTTTTTATCGATTTATATTAATTTTGAGATGTATTGAAAGGTCTATTATCTCTATTATTTCTATTTAATGTTTTTATTAATATTAAATGATTTCTATTTAAGTGAGTGTATCACCGAACGCTTTATTTTTTATTAACTTTTATTAATTGTGAGTTTGTTACTTTACTTTCTATCGATTTATTTTATTATTTAGATGTATTTAAAGCTCTATTAGTTCTATTTAATGTTTTCATTAATATTAAATGATTAGTACCTGAGTGAGTTTTTCACTGAAAACTTTCTCTTCTATTGATTTTGGTAGTTTCGAGAAGTATTTAAAGATTATTTCTGTTTCTCCTTCTCACAGGGTATCTTTCTGTACCTTCTATATATATGAACATTTTGTTGATTGTTGGACTGGAGACGGGCCCCACCCATCCCTTCCATTGGAGGGCACATGTTTTGTCTGTTGATGTTCAGACTCTTCAGGACACTGACATGTGCTCTCCCGTCAAGAATAGGAAGAACCGATTCACAGTCTACAATCCATACTTTTCGCCGGGTTCCCGTCGGTTGGCGCATATATGCAGTGTTAGAATTCCTTGGACTGTGTCCAATGAGATAACAGTGCTGGGTGTTATCAGACACCCAACTGCTGGGTTCCACAATCTCATGTGGAACACACAACAACCTGCGTCTCCGCCTAAATGAACACTTTTATTGGTTGCTGGACCGGAAAGGAGCCCCACCAATCCCTACAACTGGATGACATATGTTTCGTCTCTTGATGTTCAGACTCTTCAGGCCAAATTACTCTGTTAAATTTTTCGAATATTGGTTAATAAAAGTGTTAAAATTAAAACGAGCCGTATCAGTCCACTACACGGACAATGATACAGTTTACTCAAACAGATTGGTATAGAATAAATAACGTAAAACAATTCTTGTAAAAAAACTTTATATTTAATAATATAAATATTTTTTTAAAACGGACCAACCTAATATTTTCGATTTATTATTAAACATTAATTATTTTTCGATCATTTTAGTGAAAATAACGTTTTTTCGCAACTATAAAATAAATTAAAATGTAAAATTCCGTTTTATTATTATTGTTGAAAAACAGGAAAATGGTATTTGATTCGAATAAATAAGCGAGCGCCAAATTAAAATAATAACAAAAAATAGGATCGTTAAAATTACATCTATACATTAAATTTATTTATAATAATATTAATAGTAGATGCACTTTTATTAAAGGAATAAGTTTAAATGTATTTTATTTTAATTAAAATACACTCGAGATCAAAAAAAATGAAATACATATTTTATAGGATTATTTTAGTATTTTTTTTGTATGTAATTCCATTTACATTTCATATAAAAAACAATTACAATGAGTAGGTCAATCACGGTCAAAATTGACCGGGAGTGAGTCATTCAAACCTATGTAACAAACATGTGAAGTTTGAGCGCGATATGTCAATTAGTGAATATTTGGTAGATGTAAAGAGGGTCGTTCAATGAGTTCTTAGAAAATCCAAGAGATGGCGTACGTAGCATCGGAAATGATTTGTTTTTAGTATGTATTATTATTCACCAGATAGCTGTCAAAGTCTCAGTTATATTCATTACATGGTTTCTTTTTTATTGTTAATTGAAGCAAGAAACTTTTGTTCATTTAGAAAAATTGATAGAAGTGATTTTTTAGTGGTGATTAAATACTTATGTTTAAAATATTTAACATCGAAAGGGATCAAGCTGATTTGGATGAAGTTCATGGCACGTCTGCTCCTGTGTTTGCAACTGTTTATAATTGGGTAAATGAGTTTAAACGTGGCCGTACATCCACCGAAGATGAATATCGTTCGGGACGTCCAGTGGAAGTGACTACTGGGTTTAAGTGATCGACGAATCAAAGTGCGTGAATTAGATAAGGCTACAGGCTTATCGCAAGGTACTGTGTTTTCAATTTTGAAGAAGACGCCGAAGACGGTGAAATCGGCCGCCAAGGTTATGGCCACAGTTTTTTGGGATGCACGCGGTACTACCCACACCGATTACTTGGAAAAAGGAAAAACAATAACTGGAGAGTATTATGCGTTGCTATTGTATCGGTGGAGCGAAGAAATCCAGAAAAATCCTCATTTGAAAAAGAAAAAGGTCATCAAGACAATGCACGGGTGCACCACTGTACTTTTTTTGTTTCAGAACGTAAAAAAATGGCTCAGCGGACAATAGTTCACATCGAACGACCGTCGTAGTTTGTGGACTATGGATAAAAAAATTGAACAAATAATTTGTTTGAATGAAATGGAATTTCTGCAACTGATGCATTGAAAATATTACAGATAGCTTATGGGGATTCTGCTATCTCACGAACCAGAGTGTTTGAGTGCCGTAGAGCATTACTGAAAGCCGTGAAAGCATTGAAAACTTGCCCCATGCTCTTCGGTCATCAATTTTTATTATCGACGATAACATCGGGAAAATTTAAAAAATCGTGCTTGAAAAACGTCATGTTGGTATTAGACAGATAGCAGAAGATCTTGGCATCTCTTATGTATCATCTCAACAGATTTTGGTTGATATTTTGGGAATGAAACGCGCCGCACTCAAGCTAGTTACAAAAGAGCTGAATATCAAGCAAAAAGAGCGTCGAATCGAAGTTGTCAGTGACTCGACATTCATCAAACGCATCATAACTGGCGACGAGACGTGGGTCTATGAGTACGACATCGAAACTCCCCAACAATCATCCGAACAGCGCACCAAATGTGAGCCAAAATTTTTCTAATATTGTGGTATCGTCCACTATGAATTCTTCCCAGAAGGTCAAGGAGTCAATAAAGAGTACGATTGGCCGTTATGAAGCGTTTGCGTGGGAGTATTCACAAGAAAAACCGGATTTGTGGGCCGAAAATTCATTGTCATACATAATATTGATAATCGGTGCGAAAAACTTTTATAACATTGTTTGCAATTAATTATAAATGAATTAAAAATTATAAAATTTAGAATAAAATCACGTGACTACAAAAGCGCCACGATTGGCTGCCATCTTTGTGACGTCATTATGTTAAAGTGTTTTCACGCAAGAAGTGTCAACGGCTTTTACTTGTATATGTACTGTCAAAATTGTTGTTGGTTACTAATTTAATTCAGTAAATGTGTGACAAACGATTCATGAAGGCCAATTCTGATAATATACCTGGTGTGGATATTTTTATGGTGACACATTTTCCCAAAAATTACATTCTGTTCATTCAGCTGAAGTTCGTGGTGCTAAAGCATCAATTTGAGTTTTTAAAAAAATAATAATGTAAATAAGAAACGAAATATTTCTACAAACGTTTTCATAAGGCTATACCTTATGTTCAATTTAACCCCAAAAATTGTATTTGCAGGGTGAAAAAACGTGTATGTGCAGAACATAAAGCTCTGAGTAAAGTTAATATAGTTACCTTAATTATAAATGCAAAAACTAAGAAAAGTTCAAGACACTCAATGTCACGATTGTGTCGCTTCGGCGGTTAATAAATACTCAAATATAAAATAATTGTTACAATATAAATAATATGTTTTTATTTTACCATTAATTTCGACGTTTCACACTTTTTGGCACATTTAAAATATTTTTTTTCGGGAGTTGTTTTTGTAGTGACCAAACAAAATGGTACGAAACAGGCACGATAACTAGTTATAGACATTTTCTATAAATTTATCAATACACTGATGATAATATCAAGAATATGATGAATAAAAATTAAAATATTCGTATCAGCTGGCTGTAATTTGAGGGGAAATAAACATTATGACGTCACATATTGTCGGCGCGTCATCGATACTAGGTTTAAAAATTTATTTTCTATTTGATATAACTTCTTATTATTATTATTATTATTCACGTATGGGCCCTAGTGGACCACGCGAAGTACAATTAGACGCGTTTGTTGTTGTTAGTCTTCCTTTGCGCCCATACTAATTTCATTCTTTCGCTATGTGCTTTTTTCCTTTCGTCAGACCAAGTTGTTGCAGTCTTCTTACATTTTTCTCTCTGGCCAACGTTCCAAACGTCAACCTTGTGTCTGAAACAGCCTCTATCCTGAATTTCACTTTGTGTAATATTTGCTGATCTTAGGTCCTCTTTAATTGCCGCAATCCATTTAATTATTTCTACTTTAGCTCTACTCCTATTTTCATAAAATTCGACTATTTGTCTAGTTAGCCTACTCGGATTCATCCGTTTTATGTGTCCGTAAAACTCAAGTCTTCTTTTTCTCATATTGCTATGTATATCTGTGTATTGTTTGATTTCTTGGTTTTCTCGAAGTCGGTATGTTGTGCTATTTAGTCGTTTGGGGCCTAAGATTTTTCTTATAATTTTTCTTTCCTTCTTTTCAATGTCCTCGATGTCTCTCTTTCTATTCAAAATGAGCGTTTCTGCCCCATATAGACATTCTGGCTTAAAACTGTGTTATAATGCCTCAGTTTTGTGTTTTTAGATATGCATTTCTTGTTGTAAATATTTTGTATAAGTCTTAATGCCGTTTCCATTTTTTTACATCTACCCTTATCGGCCTCTTTTTTTAACCCATTTTCCATGATTATTTCACCCAAATATTTGAATTTAGAGACTCGTCCGATGTTACCATATTTTGTTTTTAGAAATGGTATTCTTAGTCTGTTGCAGGTCATGTATTGTGTTTTTCAAAGGAAATTTGGAGTCCTACCTTTTCTGCTGTTTCTTTAAGGATTTCAATCTGTTTTTGTGTCGTTAATATATCTTCAGCCAAAATTGCTAGATCATCAGCAAACGCCAGACAATCAATTTTGATGTTGTTCTCCCCAGTTTAATGGGCTGGTCAATATTCAGGGCCGACTTTTTTTCACGCCGCTTCTGTATTACTTTTTCTAGAGCACAGTTAAATAAGAGTGGCGGGAGTCCATCCCCTTGTCTCACTCCAGTTTTAATTTTGAAGGGCTCTGAGATGTCACCCATGAATTTAACTTTTGACCTTGTATTAGTTAATGTTGCTTTAATAATTGCCAGCGTTTTCAGATCTAGTCCTTGTTCTTTCAAGATTTGGAATAAATATTCGCGGTCAATAGAATCATATGCTTTTTTGAAATCTACAAATATACAGACGAGATTTTTATTGTACAGTTTTTGATGTCTTAGGATCAACTTTAGATTCAGGATCTGTTCAGGGTAGGATCTGCCCGGTCGAAAACCTGCTTGATATTTACCAATTTCAAGTTCTAACTATCCTTGTGCTCTGTCTAGTAGACATTGAGATAGAATCTTGTAATAAACTGGGAGAAGAGACATCCCTCTGTAGTTGTTTACATCCGTTCTATCTCCTTTCTTTTCTATATAACTTTTTAATTATAAGAAAAAAAATTATTATAAAACTTATATATAATCTTTTCATTTATGACAATTTTTTTTCAAAAACTCAAATTGTGCGTGATTTTTTGGCCAAACATTTGACGAAAATGATGCTTAAGCACCGTATTCGTCGGATATGGCTGCGTTCGACATTTTTCTCTTCTCCAAACTCAAATATCCGTCTCGTGGAACGTGTTTTAACTCGATTAAGCATATTAAAAATAATTCGCTGAAGGAACTGAAGGCTATACCCGCCGAGGCGTATTCAAAGTGCGTGGATGATTAGATCAAGCGTTGGCATACATGTATAAAATGAAATGGAGTCTATTTTGAAGGCGATAATAAAGATCTGCATTACAATTCCAAAAAAGGTTTTTATTTACCAGTCCCGGTCAAGTTTGATCACATGGTATATCAACTAATACTTCATCTATCGGCATATTAGGACAAGTTTTTATTCAGCAAAGAGGAGGGCAAAAATCGACGAATGACAGGTTTATATTTGGTTTACGAATTTAAATGTGATTATTTTTGTTTATAAATATATATTCCCGGGACTTCGAAACGAAAACAGACCTACCTGCCCCTATTGTGTTTTTTATTAGTATTTGAATTAAGTTCTAAAATTCAACATAAATATATTGAACACCCAGTATGGTGTAGTTTTTTCAGAAGGCAAAACTTTTTTTTCTTTTCGGCTAATCTATGTGTTAATTTTTTTTTTTTCAAAATTATTTTAATTAAAATCCCAAAAACGAGAATTTGGATTTTTGCCTCATTATTACAATAACAAAAAAAAGCATTTTAAACACAACACACTCGCAAACAAACCAAAATAATCACCTTGTTAGTAGGAAAATAAACTTTTTGGTGCATTTGCTGGAGCATAGCTTTGCCCCGTTCTCTATTTATGCTTATTTTGTATCTAGCGGATGCTCTCGGAAAAGTTTCGGCTACGGAAAAATCGGACGTTTTCCATTAGATTTTACTCTGGATCTATTTGTACAACTACCATTTTAAAACGCCTCCATTTGTTTGTTTTTTTTTTGGAGAATTGAACAATAAAAAATATTTATGATCGGTGAACAAAATCGACAGTGCAAAAGACAAAAATATTTCGCACGTTTTCATTTTATGTAATTCAATTTGAATGATAAGAACGCTTCTATAATATCTCTAACTTTTTCAAAACCAGTTTTTTCTTTTTTTTTTGTTGTTTTTAAGTCTTTCCGGGTGTCGATCCGTTCGTTCTGTGAAGAGCCACGACGTTTCGCAAAAATCTCATTTGGCATTTGGCATGTCCAACGAATCGTTGTGAGTGAATCGAGTGAATCGAGTGAATGCTTGTGAATCTTTGATGAATGAAAGCATCAGTACATATTGGAATGGAGAACTTTGAGCGGGACGAGATGTCTGCTTGAAGGTTTGTCTCCGGGATTATTGGTTGGTGGTAGCTATGAACATTTTTATAGGTCAAGGCTTAATTCCTGGAAGGCCGCGTGCATTGTGCACGTGTTTTGTGGTCATCATATATAGACCGTGGGTGGACGGTTCTGGAATGCATCTACTGAACACTTGTTGATTTAGCGACGAACGGTTTGGGTTTTCGTGGTGGCTAGTGTTGGTGTCTTGTCATATTTACGTTTTTTTAATAATCTTTAGCTTTTTTCTAGATCATGATTGGCTGTATAATTGATTGGTGTTGTGTTGTTTGGTTCATAATCTTTTGAAATATCACCTGGCCTCGCCAGTTTGCGGTTTGCAGAGTACTGGCGAGGGAGACGTGTTGCAGGACCAACGAATGTCGTTCTCTTCGAATTTATCTGGCAAGCGTTGTACTAGAATAGTTTTCGGGTGCTTTGACCAATTCACCTAATATATAAACTGTTAGCCAACTTGTATATTCCGGGCTAAATCCTTTAAATCCTATAAATAAATTTAATATAGTCCGGTCGCCCATAGCTTGGTATCAGTGGCCCAATTTAGGATATAACAGTATCAGCAATACAATTTCGCATATATGTTTGCTCTGGAGGCAAATGCCCACAATTGTGTAAGGAATTGTGGTGTTGCCAAATCGGGCTTACGCTCTAAATGGGAAGGGGAGCATGACGTAGACATGTGCGGGTATGTACGGCGGACTATGCAGCGCCCCATGCGGCTGATGCTGTGAACTAGGAGTGTCCGCAGGGAGGTTTAGTTTTGATATGGACCCATCTTAGGGTGTCTTTCTGAAGTTTTGATAGTATGTTCGATTGACTGTTGGAGGTTACCTGACGAATTTTTGCATGGGGGGTGCGTGGAGCGTCAGTGTACTGATGCTTTGTGCGCGCTCTGGTGACCTGGGCGCTCTGGTGACCTGGGCGCTCTGGTGAGTATGGGTATGAGTATGGTACAATGTGGGGACGCTCTAGTGGTAGTAGAATATACTCTCTATTCTGGGTAGAGAGTATATGTTGGTATCCTGATACGTCTAATCACCAACAGTCGAAACATGTGCCCTCCAACCTAAGAGATGGGTGGGGCTTCTTCCCGGTCAAGCAACCAACTAATGTTCTATATATATATATATATATATATATATATATATATATATATATATATATATATATATATATAAATATAAATGAATGTTGCTAAGCGCAAAACTCGAGAACGGCTCGACCAATTCGGCTAATTTTTTTTCATATGTTCTTTAAGGCACACGCAAAGTTTTATTATAAAAAAATGCGTGGACAATAGTAAAAACAACACTTCTCTTTTCACATAAAAACTAGCTGTCAAACAGTTGATGTAAATTGTCAACGTCAATCTAAACAAAACAAATATGCCAGTCCGTCAAATTTATAAAATACATTTGCAAATATGTAACAAAAGAAAGTGATATGGCTGTGATTGGAGTTAGTGCTGAGAATTCCATTGATGAAGTTAACCAATACCAAATAGGCCGTTATGTTAGCAGTAATGAAGCAGTTTGGCGCATTTTTTCTTTTCCCATTCATGAAAGATACATCACTATAATTTACTTAGCAGTCCACTTAGAAAATGGCCAAAGAGTATATTTTACTGAACAGAATGTACTACAACGAGTTATTCAACCACCATCTACAACCTTGACCAGTTTTTTTGATATGTGTCAGAAAGATGATTTTGCCCGAACACTGCTATACTCAGAAATGCCAAAATATTATACTTGGAATCAATCCTCAACAAATTTCAACGACGGAAACAAGGAAATCCAGTTCTAGGCTACCGCAATGTAAATTCCACTGATGCCATTGGTCGAATTTATTCAGTCCATCCAAGCAATAAAAATGTTTCTATTTGCGATTACTGTTAGTCAATGTTCGGGGCCCAACATCATTCCAACATTTACGAACTGTAAATGGTGAATTATGTGGCTCTTACAGAGAAGCCTGTCAGCGTTTCCAACTGTTAGAAAATGATTCCCATTGGGATCAAACCTTAAGTGATGCTGTAATTTCTTTAAAACCTCAGCAAATACGAACATTGTTTTCTATAATTATATCGACATGCTTCCCGTGAAAACCAATTGATTTATAGATCAAATACAAAGATGATATGTGTGACGATATCTTGCATCAAATGCGCACTAGAACAGGGAATATACATTTACAATACATTTACAATACACAGAAGAAATTTACAACGAGGCATTGATAATAATTGAAGACATGTGCTTGATGATGTCAAACAAAGTATTATCTCAATTAGGTATGGCCGTGCCTAATCGCCCAATGCACGACGCTTTTAATCGTGAAAAACGTGAAAAACGGTATGATCTCGATGCTTTAAGGGAACCAGTTCGAATAAATGTTCCGCTATAGAACCAACAACAAAAATATGTCTTTAATTCACTTATGAAAGTTGTAAATGATGGAACTGGAGGAATTTACTTTTTGGACCCTCCAGGTGGTACAGGAAAGACTATTTTGATTTTATTGATTTTAGCAACAATTCGCTCACAAAATGAAATTGCACTCACACTTGCTTCATCTGGTATTGCAGCCACATTATTGGAAGGCGGTCAAATAGTTCATTCAGCGCTAAAATTACCATTGAATATTCAAAGCAATAAAACTTAAAAGTTTAAAAAACAAAGGTTTTGCAGCAATGTAAGTTGATAGTGTGGGATGAATGTACGATGGCAACATAAAAAGTCTTTGGAGGCATTAGACAGAACTATGAAAGATCCGCGAAACAATCAAAACCGATTTGGTGGAGCGATGATTTTATTAGCAGGAGATTTTCCTCAAACATTACCAGTGATTCCACGGTCAACATCCAGACATCGCTCAAAATTACAAAGATCATTTCTGGTTGAGCGAACGTGCTATATTAGCTACCAAAAACACGGATGTAAATGAAGTAAACTTCAAAATTCAAAATGAAATTGCCGCTGAATTAAAGACATACAAATCAGTTGATTGTGCAACTAATCAAGGTGATGTCGTCAACTATCCACCAGAAATTTTAAACTCATTGGATTTGCCAGGATTGCCACCCCATAATCTTCAATTGAAAGTGGGATCGATAATGTTACGAAATACTAACCCATCGCGTCTTTACGCGTAACGGCACACGGCTGTCAGTGAAAAATTTACTTAGCAATGTAATCGCAGCAACAATTTTAAATGGAAAATATAAGGGAGAAGAAGTGTTGATACCCCGCATCCCAATGATACCAACTGACGTACCATTTGAATTTAAACGACTGTAATTTCCAGTGCGGCTTGCTTTCGCAATGACCATAAATAAATCACAGGGTCAGTCTTTAAGTATTTGCGGCGTTAATCTTGAAAACCCATGCTTCTCTCATGGACAGTTGTAAGTTGCCTGCTCTCGCGTTGGGAAACCGTCAGCTTTATTTGTTTACGCGCCAAGTAACCAAACAAAAAATATTGTATACCATAAAGCATTAGAATAAATATCATCAAGTTTATAAAGTATTGCAGTCTACTAAATAGAAAACTTATTTTTGTAAATAATCGTCTTTTAATAATCTTTTCTAAATTTCGTAAATTCTCTTCGTAAATAATCTTTTCTTAGTCTTCACCTCTTCTACCCTACAGGGTGTAGAGGTTTGTCCATTGCTCTTTCCCAATCAATTCCCCGATTCGCCAGGTTTTCAGGGTTCCAAGTTTTCCTCAGTCTTCCCCATTTCCTATTTCCACACACCCATAGTCCACAACTTCTTCACTACCCGCAAGTCTGCCATCCAATATCCCTCTAACGCCCAATCTCTCCCTTATCTCGATATTTCTCAGTCTATCCCACCGTGTCACCCTTTCAATTCTCGCAACACTCTCATCTCGAATATTTGTAGTTTTGCCTTTTGCTGTTCAGACAACACCCTTGATTCACTACCGTAAGTCACTATAGGCACTATCACGCATATATCACCGAGCTGTAAACTTTAACTTTGGTTATCTTAGTGATTTCCCTTCTACAGAAAAAGAGTTTGTACATTGTATAATAAGCTTTAGTCGCACTATTTATTCTGTTTGTTAGTTCGCATTCTTCATTTCCCTTCTGCTCCAAGGTGACCCCTAGATATTTAAATTTATCAACCTGCTTCATATTACGTTGTTCATCTTTATATGAAGATCCTCCAAACATTCTGAATTCATCACCTCTGTCTTATCCACATTTATTCTCAGACCATTCCTTGTAAATGCCTTGTTTCACGCATCCAAAAACTTCTGCAATTGCACTTCTGTTTACCCCACCAATACCAGATCATCCGCATAAATCAGTTTTATATACCTACTTTAGCTCCTCGTATATTTAGATCCACTTTCTTGGCTAATTCATCGATAAGGATGATAAACAATAGTGGGCTCAAAATACCACACTGATTTATTTGTTACAAATTCGCCTAAGATCATGTTATTTGTTTTGATATATTTTCTACAGTTTAAGTACAGAGATTGGATTGCCTCTATCAGGTGTTCATTCACTCCTTTATTACGTAGGGCCTGTCATATTCGCATCCTAGGAACACTGTCGAATGCCTTGTGAAGATCTACAAAACACAAAAATAAATTATTTTTTCTTTCCAAGATCCTTATCATTGTCGCAACGCAAAAATAAAGTTTTGTGTACTCCTGCATGCTGTAAATCCATGCTGACTATGATCAACTTTATTTCTCAGCTCTTCTCTTAATTTTCGTTCGAGTATGCGTTCATATATTTTACACGTTGTACTCAATAGGAAAATCTCTCTGTAATTATGACACATTGAGCGGCCTTCCTTTTTAAAAATTAACAAAATCATTGTTACTTCCCAGTTCCTTAGTATACATGTTTCTCTGTCCTTCCATGCAGCATTTAGTATTTTAAGGAGATCTGTTCCCGCTTTACTCATATTCTTGAGCAATTCCACTTCAACCCCATCATTTCCCGCGGCCTTTCCATTTTTACACATATGAATTGCACTATTAACTTCGTCATAGTAGATAGTGTTTAGCAAACTATCATGCAGCCAAGTGTTAAACTTGCCGAGTCCTATGTTCAAAACTCAGAACATTGGATAATTAAAGATTTTCAACTAGAGGATACAGACATACTAGCAAGCCTGGACATTGTCTCACTATATCCAAGTATCCCCATAGACGAAGCTCTGGACGTAATTTCGACGAACGAAGACTTTCCATCATACGTGGGGGAACTCTCCGAACACTGCCTGAAGAACACATATTTTTCTTTCAACCAGCAGATCTACAGACAGACCGACGGTGCTCCATTAGGATCATCTCTATCACATTATAGCCAACCTGTTCATGGCAGACTTCGAAACAAAAGTTTAGCCGCAGCTCCATTAAAACCTAAATTTTGGAAATGCTACGTACTTGATATTTTTATAGTATGGCTTCGCGACCAATGAACTTCTGAATAACTTCCTAATCCAATTAAACAAAATCCATCCCAGTTCACTCTGGAAGTCGAACAGGATAGAAAACTGCCGTTTTTGTATGACCTCACCATACGACAACTTTCTGGAACCCTCAAATACACAGTGTAGAAAACCAACTCACACCGATCGATACCTCAACGTCAAATCTCATCATCACCCCTCTCAAATCCAAGCAGTAGCGAACACTTTGATTTCCATATCCTTTCGACTGTCATTACCAAATATACGAAGCCAGGAATTACCATAAATTGCCACAGTCCTTAGACAAATTGGATATTCAAGAAATTGCATCAGGAAGGTTATTCGCCGTCAGGAAATCGAAATGCGAAGAACAATAGAGGATCAAGAACCAAATGCATCAAAGGTCCTGTTATCATACGTAAAAGGAATCAAGGATAGGATAGGCAGACTATTAAGGAAACATGAGATCAGAAAAATCTATAAGCCGCATAAAACTGTTGCAAATATCCTAAAAAACCCCCAGAACAAAGTTAGACTGGAAAATCATGGAGCTTATAGCATATCTTGTTCCGATTGCAACAAAACATACATAGGAAAAACAAACGGATCTCGGCCAGCTGAAGTTGAAGTTCGGCTACAGTTCTATAACAGCTGCTTGCTTTTTTTCGATCGCCACAACCAATATGCGTGTGAAACAATCCAAAACAACATCTATTAGACCATAGTTGATAAATGTCATAGTCATTTGGCCATATTTACGCCGTTTTTGTGTCAGATTGAGATCTTTTCGAACGACTCTCCCAGATTCTAAATCTAATCCCTTGATTATGCACTATAGCTTATAACTTAATTAACACACATACGTGGTGATCTTGCAGCAACTGCCGCAGACTAGAAATTCGAACAGTTAATAGAATTTATCCTTTGATGTCGTTCCAGTTCAGCTTATATAAAGTTAATGATTAATACGCTCATTTGATTAATATTGTTCGACTGAGTCGGGAGAATCCGAACCAGAATTTCTAAGATCATGGCTTGGTTTACCAGTTAGTCGTAAACGGTACAATGGTTATGAAATGCGTTTGTCTCACAATGAAAAGGTCATCGTTCATAACTCGTTATGAATTGGCCGGTTCAGTTTCAATGAAATTAATGGAGACTCTTTATAAGATGTACCGGTCGTTTACTTGATGATAATGATGCGTGGAATAAAGAAAATAATATGATGATGAAAGGTCTGTATTTGTGGATCGTTAACTACATAAAATGTATGTAATGTTGAATTTTTAAATAGCCCGATATGTTATTAAATATTATCTGAATGATTGTGGTTTCTTCAAATATTTTTTTCTTTATTTGGGTTTTTCGCCACTATCTATAACTCAAAAAATATCAAAAATATCTGTTCTTATGTAAATAAAGAATTACTGGGTAAAAACAAAACCCAAACGGAGACAAATTTCTCTTCAAAAATATAAAAATGTTCTAGAAAATACAAACTTTTAACATTAACATACAGGGAAGTATTCTCCTCCCGTTTTCAAAACGAATCTAAAAATAAATTATATTAATTTCTTTTCTATAAATTCTGCTTCAAAAGATAGGAAGTAAATATATTTTTCGTGTAAGTCAATGATATATTCATTACATTAACAATTAGTTTTTAATGACAGTGACATACTACCAATATATATATATATATATATATATATATATATATATATATATATATATATATATATATATATATATATATATATATATATATATAGGTGAGGTTTACTGTGTATTGATATACTTAAATGTTTTTAATTGTATTCTCTAGAATCGGGAACCATATTGAATTTAAATTTACGGAAGGCATAGCAATACAGTTATTTTTATTTAAATTAATTTTAATTTTTTTTAATCTTCTGTATTTGGTTACCGATTCTTTTAATACCGTTTTGTAATTATTTCAATTGATTTTATGACCCGATTCCCATGCGTGTTGACAAATTCTAGATTTATTAAAATTGCCCTTTCTAAGACGGTTTTTATGTTCTTTTATTCTAACATCTAACGGTCTAGATGTCTCACCTATATAAAATTTGCCACATTCGCAGAGAATTGTGTCAGAAATAAATAAATTGTGTCAGAAATAAAAAAAAATGTGTCAGAAATAATATAGATTCTTTATTTACAAAAAACAGATATTTTTGAAAGTTTTTAGATCGTTGCGAAAGATCCAAATATGGAAAAAAATCGATATGTTATGTCGGGTTTTTAATTTTAATGTATGTACTTTATTATTATGTATGTACTGTATTATTAAATATAAGTAGTATAGTGTTACATTGGGAAACATTGTTAATTATTATTAATTGAAATATTGTTAAATTATGATTATATTATTATTATTATGAATGAATAAAATATTATTGTTTATTGATTTGTGTATTTTGAATTTATTAGTTCAATAAAAATAAATAAATGTATCTATTTACTATAAAAATTATAACTTAAATTTAATTATAAATTTAATTCGGTTTCGCTCTTACTGTTATTTTGATCTACATTAATAATAAGTGGTTCAATATTATTAGTAAGTGAGACAAAGGAATCTTCTATTTTAATAACATGGTTAATCGAATTTATCCAACTTTCTTTGGGAATACTGTCTACATCCTTCCTAATTAATGTTGCAGCACTAAAATCGGATTTTACCTGATGCCACACATGTTCAATTGGATTAAAAGCAGTTGTATCCTATACATATTCCTTTTTAATATTAAATGTCTTTAATTAGGCACATTGGGCTAAAGGTTATTTATAAACCAATCTTCAAAAAGCTATGGTGTCGTTATGGCAGTCCAAACATGAATGTTTAATATTTTTGTAGGGTTACCGTAAACAATTTGGAACCCATCTATCCTCGGAACCAGCTTGTAAAATTATAATTCTTTTTCTCTTGTTCGCTGGCGGTTTGGTTTGGCATTTTCTTGACGTATCTACCCATCCTTTTGCTTGCGTCTCATGTGCATCGAACCATGTTTCATCAAGGTAGATAATGGGGCGATTAGGACTACCGAAGGCTCAATGATTATTATGTTAGCAAAAACGCCACATTTTTAACGCGTTTGGAATAATAAAAAATACGATCGAAATTGTAAAACTGTACTGTTTAAGAAAAGTATGCGAACTAAACTAAAATATTTCGAAACTACTGAACCAGGTATAAAATTAATTTTATCTGTTTACCTGTTATTTTATTAGGACCGGCCCTGTTTACGTCTCTTGCAACTTTGCCGGGTTTCGTTACGACAGAGATTGTTAAGAGATTATTGTAGCCAATCCGTCAACGATCTTGAAATGCACTATACGACTAGATAAATTATGCTTCGATCGATTACTAGGTGCAAAAAATCCTCAACATCCTAATTTCCTGCTTTTTTTTTCCTAGTAATCCAACAAGACAGAGTTCGTCTAGTCGTTCTATAGTACATACATTGTACAGTAATTTTCTACACACTTAATTATTGAATTTTAATTTGAACACAGGTCTACAAAATAAAAAAAAATGAAGCCGCCGAGACTTAAACGTAATTATAAAGTAAAGTGTTTAGTACCACCCTTAGTAACATTAAATTATAAGTACGTATAGTTTTTAATCTGCTCAAATTGATAATATTCTTGAATACATTGATATATTCTTCTCATTGTCATTTAACTTGTTTATTTTTGATGAGATGTCATCGTCAAAACGATCGTATTTAAATGAGCCGAATACTTTTTGTTACATTTGCGACGAGTATACGGAGACAAATATTCGAAAACCTATATCTGAAATTGTGCAAAACGCGTATTTCGCTTATTTTCACTTGGAAATCAAAAACGTTGATAAATCATGAATTCCGAACAATGTTTGCAAAACGTGTACTGAACATTTAAGGCGATGGACGAACGGTAAAAGAAGCTAATTGAAGTTTGATGTGCCTATGATGTGGAGGGAAACATAAAGTCACTACGATGACTGTTATTTTTGCTTAATCAAGGTACGTGGTATTAACTGAAAAAAATTAGCTATCCCGATCCAACTTATTCCAACTTTTCGTGAACTATCTGATCTTTCAGATACAGAATGTAGTACATCCGAAGGTAGGCTTGTACTAGCGAAGAAAGTGATAATTTTGAAGCTACGGCCTGGGCCTGAAGTGACCTGGAACTGCTTTCGTCCCTTTGATTAGAAAATGATGTTTTTGTGTAATGATGTCGGTAGTCTTTCATCGAAACTAGATTTCTTAAACTACCAGCCAAATGAATGGAGACTTTTTATAGACAGCTCCAAGCGGAGTTTGAAATATGTTTTGCTACATAATGGCAATAAATTAGTGCAGTTCCCATTGCTCATTCCACTATATTAAAGGAGGAGTGTGAAACCATATCTCTTATATTGGCAAAAGGCAAGTACCTTAAAAGCGAGCATTAGATTAAAATAAACTGGACTGAACGAAAAGACCTGACAGTTGGGAAACAAAATATTATAAATACTGCGTTAGAACAGATGTTGAACAGATGAAACAGTACATCAGAGCATTGAATAGCATTAGATATATCAATATTTGAGTAAGGGGAAACCTAAGGTTGGTATTTTCGATTGATCACAAATTAGGCTTTTGATAAAAGATATTTGTGTGCCGTCCGAAAATTATCGTGAATTAATGCAAAATATGTTGGAAAATTTCAAAAAGTTTGGATGTAATATGAGCATCACAGATTATTTGGACAAATTTCTGGACAACCTTGGCTATTACAGTGAGGGACAAGGAGGGCGATTTGATCAAGACTATCAAGACAAAAATATGGCAGAAAGGTACCAGAGTCGATGAGATGAACACATGATGACTGATTACTGTCGGAGTATCATGCTCCAGTGCCTGAAAGAAACTCACTCGAAGAAATCACGAAAAATAAGTTTTCTCCGTGTTCAATGATGTAACAAAAGGCAAAAAATATGAAATAATCGTATTTTTTAGACACCTATCAGCATAATGAGCAATTCAAAAACAGTTTTAGTCTTTCCGGCACCAAATCCTCTTTAGACCTGTGTAATTAGCATGATCAAGTAGAAGTCTGCTTCTCTTTTATGTAAATATTGTCATTAAATATCATATATACCATTTGACAAGTCGAAAACAGACAATTTCATAAATTTCATTTTTTAGAGACCATTTTTAACTAACTGACTCTTATCACTGTTTACATTCTTTTCAGAGGCCACTGATCCCATATTACTCGCTTCCACCTTGGAAAATTGACCTGATCATGTAGTAAGCGAAAATTTTAAGTGGCCTAATTAAAATTTTCTTCGGTAACCTTGAAACTAAATCATCCAAAATTCTTTTTTTTTCATATTAAAAACATCTCAAACAATATCAAGAGGTATCACGAAAATATATATATACTTTCCAACTTTCCTGGAACTACTTGTTTCCAAAGTAATAAAAGTAAATCTTGAAGGTGGAGAAGAAAACGCTCGAGCAGCCATGAATATATTTTATAAAAATTTTAACTTACTGCGAAAACTTTAACTGTATCAGTAAAATGTCCCGGCAACATCATAAATATTAAAATTAAAGTTGCGACGTTTCGGAAAAGCCCGAACTGAATGGGTACATTAGGAAAATGAGCCTTTAAATATTGTAAATTTCCCGAAGAAAGAGAATGCGAATCGTAAATACAAGACGACAGCAGCGAGTTAGATTAGGATTAACAAGTTTTGCGTACGACAAAGGGGGAAGTGGAAAGTTGTGAAATGAATACTAACTCCATATATGGAACGGATATAATCTTAATATGAAATGTTGTGTATATTGCTGTTAGTTTAATCTTTATCTATTTGTATAAAGAATAATTGAGAAAATGTTTTCTCCTAATTTCTTTATTAGAATGTTTAACACACAGGAACATTCATTGGTACTAGTTCTATTTTGGTTCTATTGGTTCTAAGATAATGGCGCTACACCTACCTCACTCTGCTCATGAAACAATTGAAGTATTGAGAAAAACATTTTCTGGACGAGTTATTGTAAGAAACGGTTATAATTATACGGTTAGATCTATTGGTCACCAAGATCGCGTGATTTGACATTTGGACTATTTTCTTTGGAGTTACGTGAAAAACCAGGTCTATAAAAACAATCCACAATCAATTCCTGAACAATTCCTGAGATAGAGCCACGGTTACGCCAAAATGTCATCAAAAATTTTGACAAAAGCGTGGACGTCTGCAGAGCTGCAAGATAGCTAGGTAGTCATTTGGTAGATATTGACTTCCGTATTTAATGCTTCTATGCTTCACTATGCTTCATTATTTTCTTCACTATGCTTCAATTATCAAAACAACGCAAATTCTGTGTTTTATGCAAGAATTAAAAAAAACACTCATTTTGAAAGGCCCTTTACAATTAAAAATATTGTTTTGAGTAGTACTTAAAAAGTTAATTATTATAAACAATAATATTTATGTTATTTATAAAGTTAAACTTGTGTTTCAATGATTATAGGAATAATAATTTCCTTGATTCCACGGTTATTAGATCAATTGCTAATTCATAATTGTATTGTTGTCTTTTTTATGATTGGAAAGGTAATATTTTTATTTTACTTACCTCCAAATTGGCTTCTGGTTTGTGCCTTCTGAATGGCGCTGTATGGAAGAACTTGCAGTTTCGTAGCTCTTCGGAGAAGCTTCTCGGCTTCACCCGGACTACCGCTCCACGAATCAAGGGGTAGATCATCGATGGCAAGAATTTGGTCACCTATGACGGCGAGGAGAATTTGTGAGATTTAATTCATAGAAAACAGACATACTTACCAATTGAAACAGCACCACACCTGTCGGCAGTACTGGCAGGTATTATACGATCAATGTAAAAACCCACAGCTAAAATATCATCCTGTGAGGATTGCGTATCCAGTAGTGAACTGCAATTAGTCAGAAGAAGCCCAAAGTCTTCTTCAACTTGTCTGGAAAAGAAAGACATCACTTAATTTATATTTAGCAGGTCTCGTCTGACACTCTCTTTGTTATTTAATACTTCGATATTTCTACAAGGATCGGAATAACTGATAATTGAAGGATGTTAGACCAGGCAAATATGGGGGATAAGGTTAAAAATTCTAATAAAGACTAAAAAATTTTCTAACATTAGCAATTGTATTCTAACACTGTCTTCAACAGTTAAGGTTTGGATAATACTAAAGTAATTAAAATAACTGATAATTGAAGGATGTTAGATCAGGTAAATATGAGGTATAAGGTCAAGCATTCTAATAAAGACTTAAGAATTTTCTAACATTAACAAGTATATTCTAATATTGTCTTCAATAGTCAAGGTTTGGATAATTCCAAAGTAATTGAAATAGCTGATGATTAAAGGATGTTAGGTCAGATAAATATGGTGGAAGATTTAACAATTTCCTGACACTAAAAAGTGTTTTCAAACCCTCTTTTTCATCAGTTAAATTGTAGGTAATTCTATAATGTAATAACTGACAATTAAAGGATATTAGATCAGGCGAATATGGAGGCTGAAGTAAAACATTCCAATAAAGACCTAATTTTCTTCGGATGGTTAATGATGTTTTGTTTGGTTCATTTTCGTTGATTGAGACCAGTGTCCAAATTACCATTCTTGCATGGCGGGGAATTGAAAAATTCTGACTAATGAGGGAAATGTTGAAAATAGCACTAAGTTTTTAGTTGATAAATCTTGAATGTTTCATGAACGTGATTTGCTTTGAACTGGAAAAATATATTAAGATGACTTAAATAATGTGTATTTCCCTATTTGTATCTGATCATATTAGAGTTGCTAAAGAAATGCACATCAGGAAATTCTAAATAGCTAATTTGGTACTCTGAGAATATTATTGAGTTCATTTTTTTTACAAAAAAATGAAAACCTGCTCCAATACTGCAAAACCAATCTTTCTCACCTGTCAATTTCAACCAATAAAGGTCCGCTGGCATACTTGACGGATTCCATTACACTGACGTCGTATTCTATCGTCAGTGTACTGAGCGCGATCCCGTGAGAGCCGCATCCTGCCGTCTCTCGCAGGATCTGCTGGGCTTCCAGGAGCGTCTTGTTTATTAGCGAATGCCTGTCGACTTTTAGCAGACGATCACCTACTCGAATCAGTCCGCTTCTGAAAGGAAAGAGAACAAAAAAATAAAATGAGAATATATTTTTTATTATATATAAAGCAAACCATTATATATATATATATATATATATATATATATATATATATATATATATATATATATATATATATATATATATATATATATATATATATATATACTAACATATAAATCTAGTGTGGTTTTTACGGATGTTCCATTATAACTACTGAACCATGCATCCGATTGACTTGAAACTTGGTAGCCATTTAGAAAATGCATGTACTTAATTGATAGGCTAATATTTATATGAGTGTTGGACTCCCTACACCAGTTGCGGGGGCGTTAATGATGAGAATCGCTAATTATCTGATTTTATAGTTTTTATAAACTTATTATTAAAATGAAAATGTGAAATGAATTTTTTCTTTCTTGGGCTATATTAAGACTAATTAAGAATGTCTGCAACGGAGTTCAAACTCCTAAATCGGTTGTGAGGGCGCTAATGATCAAAAACGCTAAATTTAAAATTTCAGTTTTTATCAACTTATTATTGATTATTATTATTATCATGTACATTAACTATTATTATTATTAATTTTAATACATTAATTATTAATTAAACTATTAAATTAATATTTTTCTGCAGCATTAAAACTTTGTTTGTTTTTTTCTAACCTAAAGAAATTTTTACCAAATGTCAATTGACTGATTTAAAAAGATATTAAAAATATATATTTATATGTATAAGTTTATATTTATATATGTATATGTTTATATTCATTAATTAAAAAAGAAAAAGAAGAAAAGAAGGAAGCGTGAAATAATTAGATTAAAACGAAAAATTAGTTTCCCAGCATTAAATTAGTAAGAAATTTATTTCAACTTTTTATATTGAATTTTCGGTTGTCAATCTCAGGATAGTTTTTAATTATTTCCAATTATTTGTTGTAGCCATAAATGCCTAAAAAAGGAAAGTCTAAATTAAATTTGGTAACGTCTAAATCAAAGTATATGAGAGCTAAGCGTGCATGTGAAAGTCAAGATGAAACGGAAAATAGATTACAAAAAGAACAAAAAAGGAAAGAAGATTTACGTCGTATGAAATTAAAAATTCGTTGGAAAGTAAAAATAAATTGTGGTTTTTCGTATGATCCTACAGTTGATTATAAACAAGAATCAAAATTGATATGAATGACAAAAATTTGTAGTTATTGTAAAGCATTAAAGTTGATTGGTGAATGTGAAGGTTTATGCTGTTCAGCTGGCAAAATAAAACGAGAACCTTTGCGACAATTTCCAGAGCTATTAAAATCGCTACTCCATGGAACACATGTAAAATCAAATGCATTTTTAAAATCTATCAGACCTTACAACAATGCTTTCCAAATGACATCATTCGGTGCAATGAAGATGTCATTTTAACTAATAAGTACATGGGGCTCATGAACGATTTGCGGCCAATCGAAACTATCATCGACGAAGATGAGATTAAATGTTAGAAATGTTAGAAATGTTAGAATGACGAAGATTAAATCTTAGGAACATTAAATACTATATTTGAGGGCACTATATGTAAGCTTGACTTAAGACGGGAAGGGGAAGTTAAAAAAAAATTTATAATAATTTTTTTTAATAATAAAAATAATCATGTTAATTTTAAATGGACAGCGAAGCGGGCGGGTACAGCTAGTTATATATAAAGCAAACCATATATATATATATATATATATATATATATATATATATATATATATATATATATATATATATATATATATATATATATATATATATATATTGAACATATTTTGAACATTTACTGTAGGATGGACTTGTGAATCTATATTATTTATACGCTAAACTAAAATTTTTATATTTATTTATATTATGCATCAAATCTAACTTGAACCCAGCAAAATTAGTATGGTTGAATAGGTATTTTAAATACCTTTCAAACGAGGTATCACTTGCCATAGGATCCCATTGAAAATTATTGGTCACAATGGCACTGTGACGCCATCTATGATGATTACGTCATCAGTTATGGCTAGAAAAGGAGTTTACGTGTAGTCATTTTCACATTCCAAATTTCATTAGTTTAAGTATAACTGTTCAAAAGATAAGGGGGGGGGGACTTTTGGCTAGCCCTGTAATATATATAGATAATGTTTCTAAATCATTTCAGGTGTCGATCCGTTCGTTCTGTGAAGAGTCACGACGTTTCGCTAAAATCTCATTTGGCTGAAGAATAGGTCAGTCGGACTCTTCACTCGAAGCGACACTTGAAAATGTTAAAGGATATTTTGGCGAAACGTCGTGACTTTTCACAGAACGAACGAATCGACACTCGGAATGATTTAGAAACATTAACGTTGCTGTTTCTTGCAATAACTCATAACTTCATTATCTCAATAAATCAGTTTCACCAATTTTAAAATTTGAAAAGATGACTTTTTTGGAGAAAAACAAAAAAAATCAGAAAAAACTATATAGAAATCTTGACTCATTCCTCTGTTTCAAATAATTTTTTCCACGGGACTAATTACATTTCGATTGTTATGTCGTCCACCCGGGGTCAGGACATGGCATGGTTCGCTGATTATGCTGCGAGCTTTCTCCGTTGGATGGCGCTTAAGTCCGTGATTGTCCCCCCCCCCCCCCATCTCAGGCGGCAGGCCCATGGAACTCGGGTTTTTCCAGTCTGCGTAAGACCCCAGTAAGTGGCCACCTTCAAATGGTGGACTGACGGCGACCGCTGGCCGTCGGCCCGGCATTTGGTCGCGGACTCGTTCATTTTCCGATAGAGACAAAAGTCTAAATTTCTAATTAACCTCCACGAAGTTTCCCTGGACTTCGAGAAAACAATCTAATTCTTCGTCGAACTCTGCCTTTTCACGGGAAAGTTCGACATTCCAAGGGGTGGAAATACACCCACATAAAAGGGGAAAAGTCAGTACCCGTTTCGGGTTAGTTAATTCTAAGAGAGTAGGGGCCGAAAGGCCAACCCAAAACCAGGGTGAGAAAGCGGTTCATTCAGTTGGTTTTAGCAGGCGTGCTAAAGGCTATAAGATTCCATCCTATGGAAATTATGTATACCTATATATATATATATATATATATATATATATATATATATATATATATATATATATATATATATATATATATATATATATATATATATATATATATTTATATATATTTATATATATGTACAAAACAATTTTAAGCTGAGACGAATATTTTATTTTCAAATAATACTTTAACCTCTTACATTTTTTAAGGAATTTTTTTTCAATATAATCTAGAAAATCGTATACTAAACGTCGTCATACTAAACTTTTATTTAATACTCATTATTAACATTAAGTATTAATAAGACTTTTATTAAACACTTATTTTTGCTATGGTTTAAACATTGAACTTTATGGTGTTGCATATTATCGAGACGAATTAAGAGTATCTCTTTTACGTAAAAAAGTCAGGGTTTTCATAATATGTATAATATGGGACGATTTTTATCTTGGACCCTCTCATAATGTCACGCCCCTGAATTAAATTGCAAAATTCAAAATACTCGATTCGTTTCGGCGCCCCAAGTTTACAACATTCACCAAATTTCATAATTTTATTGTAAACGGTTTCGGATATATTTGGGAAAATCCTTTTTCACAAAGCCGCATTTTAGGATCCATTATTCGTCTAAGATTTATATGACAAAGTACTCTTATTTTTAGACCTACAACCCAATGGTAAAGTTTGGTTCATAGAATTTGGGACACCCCGCAAACAGTACACTCTAGATAGAGTAGTCTTACCAACAGCTGATATTTCTTTTTAACAATATGTGCTATTTTGCTCCAGTAAACCGGAGGAAAACAGTATTTCATATTTTTACATCACTATAATAACGAACTCTGCTGCATTCTTTAGCTACTTAAATCTATCTACAAATTAGGTGCGATCCTCATAAATTATGGTACTACATTCGCCATTTCGTCGTCGAATATATAATTTCGTTTTGCTCGAATGTTGCTGCACTATAGCAACCGCAGTGGGACAAACTTGAGGATGGGAATTGTCGCCGAACGTTAACGACCCCTCCGGGACCCGCGGAGATGACACGCACCCCTGTCTCCGTTTAAAACTGATGACCTCTAATTACATTAATTATCATGCCGTTCTCCCATTTTCTTTTTTGCGTCTTTCTCGGCACTACTGCCGGCAAGCCAAAGGATCTAATTAGTTATGGTCTGATAACTGTTACCAGCCTCAACTACAGCTTTTAAAATAGAAAATAGGTAACAATATAGGTTAGATTATTACGATACATTTTTATTACGAGGGTTGTATGACAAGTACCTGGCCTAGGCCATAGATGGCGCTGCTAGTATCTAAAAAGTAATATTTTTCGTAGATATAACCTTTCAGCAGTAATCCCCACCTCTCTGGACATCAAATCGGCCTATGATTACGTAATTCTGTCCAAACTTTACAGAAAGATGAGTAATCTCGGAATAGATTCACACACTAACAACCTAATTTTCAGAATTAATGAAAATCGAAAACTATACGTCAAAAATCGTGATGGGACTCTCATCGGGCCGAGAATGGCTAACGCCGGAATCCCCCAAGGCTCACCGCTTAGTACCCTGCTATTCAATATTTACCTATCGGATTTGTTCCACATTATGCCCAAAAATATCATCATATTGGGGTACGCAGACGACCTAATATTACTGAAAGCGGGATCACATGTCAACGATATGGTTAACTCGATGAACCTGGCCCTCAAAAATACCAATAGATGGCTTGGCAATCATGGCTTTTCCCTTTCTCTGAATAAATGCAAGGCAATGGTTTTCTCCAAAAACAGAAAAAAATATACTCCACCGCAACTCAAAATTAACGACACGGTCATCCCATACGTTGAGAACTTAACCTACATGGGTATTACCTTCAATCCAAAACTTAACTGGAAAGAACAAATAAACACTAACATGAAAAAAGCCAGAGGGGGGCTCAATATTATGAGAACATTGACTAGGGTATGGTGGGGCGCTGACCCCAAGATTCTTAAGATGGTCTTTAATGGCATCGTCAGGGCTAACTTGGAGTATGGCTCGTTTCTTTTTAAACCTTGTAGTAAGGGGTGCCTTCAACTATTGGACAAACTCCACCGTGAATCGTTAAGAACAATCATCGGATGTATGAAATCCTCTCCTATATCGGCCCTTTTATCAGAGTCAGGCGAGACGGACCTTGAATACAGAAGGAGCTGGCTTGCGATTAGACTTCTCTTAAAAACTTTAGCGATTTTCAATCACCCTCTCAAAAAAATCCTTACTGACCTTGATAACAAAATTATAACAGGAAATAGTTACTGGCATAACAAGGATACTCCCTACCTCCTGAAAGCTCTGAAGACTATCTCCCCCTTTATCGACAAAATCTCCTCCAATACGACATTGAACTTTTGACGGACTTTTCGAGTCAGATCATGCCTATTAAAACTATTAACCTGCCCCTCTCAAAATATGACCCTTTCAATGATAACCATCTCCTAAACTACATCAACGATCAACGGCTCCAATCATTCCATCAATTTTATACGGATGCGTCCAAGAATGAGAATGGGGTTGGTTATGCAATCCATTCCCCTTCGCTGCTTATAATAAGATGGAGAAACTCCCTTCAGAAACCTCAATTTGCACGGGTGAATTAATAGCTATTGAGGAGTCCCTTACAACAATCAGATCCCTGCAACTTGATAAAGCCATCATACTTTCAGACTCCAGGAGTGCTATCGACAAAGTTACTAAAAGCAACATTGACCCCTTTAATGGAAAAACAATACTTAATATCAAATCACATCTGCAAGGCGCCTACCGCGATAATGTCGATATCAGATTGACTTGGATCCCTAGTCACTCATCCATCAAGGGTAATGAGGTGGCAGATCAACTCGCCAAATTAGCGACTCGTCTCAATATCCCTAAACGCATTAAATTAAATTTTAAAGAATTCATCCCCATTTTAAAGGAAAAACTCTTTAAGAACTTTTGTGCGAGATGGAAGAAATGAAATGACAGAAGTTCTTGGTATCAACAAATCGTCCCTGATTTTCCTAAAATCCATTGGTTTAATAAATTCGAGTTTAAGAACAGAAGACACATCACTAACATTATTAGGTTACGAACGGGACATTGTCTTACTAAACACCGTTTATTTAAATTTAAAATCGCGGATTCTCCTTTTTGTGACTGTGGTGAAATTGAAACCTTGAATCATATTTTCTTCGAATGCCCGCTCAGACATAACCAGGCCTTTGACTTATACAGAGAGCTTATCGCTTTGGGGCATAGAGCACCTCTTAACCTTCAGACTGTTCTCTCAAATATCAACCAAGACTCGCTATACCTTATCAATAGGTACATGGATGTGTTAGGTCTAAAGCTGTAGTATTTCAATTGGAAGTTTCCACGCCATCACTACCTTCCTTTCCCTTTGTAGCGTCCTCCTTTGTGGTGAACGTCCACTAACTGTCAGCGAAAAACGTAGGCAACGTATAATTACAGAGTAATTAAAGTAATCTTCCGATCAGCTGTGTGGCACAGTTTGCCAGCATTCATAGCTGCTCCTGGAGATTAGTGGAGCTGGCGTATTGCCCATCCTGGAGCAGAGCCATATCGACTCACACACACACACACACACATAACCATTCACAACAATACTGTTAAACTGTTAAGTCGCTACATGGTTTAGTTTGTGAATGTCAGCCATTTAAATAGAACGACTTTTGTGATTTTACAACAATGAAAAACATAAAGTAGTGATAAAATAATTGTTTTTGAAAAAGAAAACATATGATGTGTTTAAAACGGAGCTCACCGAAGTTTATGGGAACTCTGCCCCTTCGTTATCAACCATAAAATTTGGACCGCTGAATTCAAACATGACCGTAGAACATGAATATATGAACGTAGAAGTATTTTTGATGAAGAACGTCCAGGTCGTCTAAATGAGGTCACCACTTCAGAAATAATTGAAAAAATCCACGGTATCATAATGAACGACCAAAGAGTGAAAACGCATGAGATTGTTGAGACTGTGAGCATCTCAACTTTTCATATCCAGATGAGCAACTCATTTGGATATGAAAAAGCTTATTTTAGGCATTTTTTACTACGTTTGACATTTATTTGTGAAAAATTACTTCAAACTTAATCTTGGAAGTAATCTCCCCCAGTGTCTATACACTTTCGTCACCTTTCAAGCAATTGTCGAATCCTAGATTAAAAAAAAATCTTGGCAGCTTTAATCTGATAAAGTTATTGAGACTTTTTTCGATGTACTCAACAGATGAGAATCGGTTATCAACCAGGCGATGTTATAGGGATCGGAAAAGATGGAAATCCGACGGAGTCAAATCTGGAGGATACGCGGGTTGCGATAAAATCTCCTAGCCCAACTGAGTGGTCGTTTTTAGAGTTCTTTGGCCGTGGGTTGCCCTGAAGTAAAATGCCTGGTAATTTTTGCCGCTGATCATAATCAGCAACGATCGTACGACCTGATTGAAGCAACTTGTAATGCATGACGCCCAGCTAATCTCACCATATACAAAGAAACATCTTTTTGGAGTGGATATTTGGTTTTTTGAGACTGGTTGATGGTTCACCATCACTCAGCCACGATTTCGTCACACCATAATCTTATGCAGTATTGTCTTTTTTTTTCTTAAATCTGAAGAACAATGACACAACATCAAAGCGTCTATACTTATTCTCAGTTGTGAGCTCATAGGGGACTCAACGACTCTTCTTTTGCCAGTTTCCTGGTTTGTGGAAACGTTTAGCAATTACCTGCGGTGTTATTTCTAGTTCCTCTCCAAGCTCTAGCAGTGTACGACGAGGAATTTCTTTTAGCAGTGGTTTAAGTTCTTCATCCTCGACTTTTTTCACAGACATTTTGCATATTTGAAATCAAAAATTGAGGTTACAAAGTACTGGAATCGCGTTTTACAGGTACTGTACGAAACAGTACCATCTCCCAAAGTATATCCTGAGCTTCCTCAGCATTTTTTCAGTTGAATGCTGACCTCAAATATTACTTTTAATTTTCCGATGTTCGAATTTTCAGGTTAGGCTCTGGGGTAATTTTTTTAGTGTCCGACAGGGGTCGCTGCTGTCAAACGAACTGTGAGTTTGTGCACTTATCTGGATCAGATATATATATATATATATATATATATATATATATATATATATATATATATATATATATATATATATATATATATATATAGCATTTTTGTTGGTTGATGACTGGAGATGCGCCCGACCCATCCTTTCAGAAGAAGTCTAAACATCAAGAGACGAAACATATGCCCTCCGGTTGAAGGGATGAGTGGGGCTCGTCTCCAGTCATCAACCAACAAAAATGTTCATTAAGGCGGAGACGCAGGTGGTTGTGTGTTCCACATGAGTTTGTGGAACCAAAGTTGGGTATATATATATATATATATATATATATATATATATATATATATATATATATATATATATATATATATATATATATATATATATATATTCAAATTTTAGGTACTTATATAAATAAACATAAGCGTTCCAGTTTTTTCTCTAATATTGTCTGTAATGCGGTGTTGCCAAATCTACTCGTAGCTAATACCAGCAACTTTGTTTTTTAAATGGAATACTCTATTTGATATTAAATATTTTATAAAATTAAATAATTATATAATATTTACTTATTATTAAATAATTATATAACATTAAAATTTCTGATTGATTCTACGAGGTATTTTTATAATTTTTTATGTAACATATACCATACCTAACTTGAGCCGTTTCGGAAATAAAAAATATTTGGAAAGGAACATCCCTGAATATAAAAATATTTTTTTACAGCCAGCATAGCTAGATACCTGAATTCTTGTACACGGTTCCACAATAGGTTGCTTTATGATAATATGACATGAGAATTAATTTATCACATACAGGACGTTTACAAAATAGTGCGCTTTTGATAGAACTTAAGAATTCATATTATGAAGGTATTTTAAATGGAACATCTTGTATCTTATAGTGGAGCACAAAAGATCAATGCATTCTGTATCTAAAAGTGTTAAGTGATTATATAATTAAGTGTTAATAATAATAGGGCTTTGGATGCATATGAAAGCATTCAAATAGAAAAATGTAAGAAAATCATAAACCGAGATGCGGGCCTATCCCGTTCAGTCAACTTTTTCAATTATTAATGTAAGGCTTAGTAAACTTCATGGTTCATGATTTTTACACGCTTCATTATGTAGGGTTTTTCATATAAATATAACATAGTTTAGTTTTAGAATTAGATTAAATCATCGCCTGATGATGCTAACATGGTTAGCGAAACGTGCGTCGAGCAGTTCAAGAAAAAAAGTGATTTGCTGTTTAGTGGTAAATATCTTCAAGTTTAGTATTTCACACCAAAGGTTCCAATAGAAGAATTGATTAATGTATTTGTTTAGTCATGGCCAATTATGGTATCAGCTTGATTGTGCTTCGGTACACTGTAGAAGTGTGTAGAAGTAAACAGGCAACTCTGTGACCTATTTCAAGATAGGTGGTTCACACGTTTGGGGACCGTGGAATTGGCCACCTAAATCACCCGATTTAACTCCTCTTGATTTCTATCTTTAGGGTACTGTAAACTTTTGATATCATATACAAAACGCCAGTAAACACCACAGAGAACTAAAAATTTCGGTTGAATCAAGCATTGACAACCTTAGATTCTATTGAGATAAGAACGGCCGTCACGCAAGGGGTTCATATTAGAAAGTTGAAGTGTTTGGAGGTAAACGGTCAGCGTTTCGAACATTTGCTATTAAATAGTTTTTTACATAGAATTATGTTTCTAATTTTAATTTTGTTTTATTGTTTACTAATTATTGTTTACTGAGGCAATTACTTACTTAAATACGTCATTTTCCTATCATGCGTTCAAAAGTAAGGTCAACCTAGTTGGCGGTGGCTCACCACTAAAATAAACTATTATCTTTGCTTTAATTGCATTATTCTGGTTCTTTATTTATAAGCTAAACAGCGTTGAAAATAGTTATATTATCATTTAATACTTTTAGATGCAGAATTTATTGCTCTTTTGTGCTACACTACCGAATTTAATTGGGATGGATGATGATGTGAGTTCGCATTTAGATAACGGTTTGAGTGGGTGTGTTTACGATAGACAGAATAGGAGAAGCTTTGGTCTGGCCTTTTTGATATTAGAACGTCAAGAAAAGGGAGAGCAAAATTGTTTTCAGTCTCCATTGTAAATTGGACCTGGGGATGTATACTGTTCAAATGCGAAAGCAACAGATTTAAAGATTGTGGTCCGTGCGGCCAAATGACGAAGGTGTCATCTACATATCGGAACCAGCAAGCAGGTTTCAACGGACTGGTATTAATGGCTTGAGTTTCAAAGTGTTCCTTAAAAATATTGACTATGACTGGCAAAAGAGGGGAGCTCATAGGAGCTCTACGAATTTGTATAAGAATTTATTTTTGAAAATGAAATATGTATATATATATATATATATATATATATATATATATATATATATATATATATATATATATATATATATATATATATATATATATATATATATATATATATATAAATATATATATATATATATATATATGTATATATATATATATATATATATATATATATATATATATATATATATATATATATATATATATATATATATATATATATATATATATAGTCTGTGTGTTTCTTTGGTGTTATCTTAAATATTTGGACTATGTCGATAAACCAGTGACAAATGACGCCTTGGAAGCCAACATAAGACCCCAATTGAAGCTCAAAGATGCTTTTTATTTTAAAACTGAAAGATGGAACTTAGGTTCGAATAGGTTCTGGTAGTATTAGGGTTGTAGATTTATTCAAATGTGATCGATCCAACTGAATAAATCACAAAAAACAACAAACACGAGTAAAAAAAACTTGAAAACGAGCAAACTTTTTCCAATATACTCATTATTGGTCTAGTCTAACCGACAAAACAATCGTCAGCTAACTTTCGAAAGGTAATAAAGAAAACGAAATAAAAAGAAACCCGGTTTATCGAAGTCTACTTAGCGGTCCTCTTGTTTCCTTTGTTTCTTCTCAGTCGTGCTTTTCTCCCACTTTCCTCCTCTGTTAAAATCGATCGATGTTTGGGTATTTTTTCACGCTTGTCGGCTGAATTTAATATAAACTTGCAAGCGCGGGAGCTGCCAACAAGTTTTAACAATTTTATTTCTCACGGCTAGTTTTAATTTGAAAACTTTTATGGTTTCGGGTTTTTTTTCTGTTAATTTCGATATATTCGAAACAATGGAGAATTTATTATGGTAACTTTATTATATCATAGGCTGCATTAATATTTACGTATACTGTTTTAACTTATGACTTGAGCATATATTTGTGATTTAGATTCTTGATATTACAGCCATACAAGATATTTATTGAGGTATTTTCGAGATAAAATTATGCAGGCAAAATAATCTTTTGCTTCCAAGATAATACGTCCTCTTTTTAAAATATCCTTTCAGTTTCTTATCTAATGCCATTTTTATCCATACTCTAGATCTTTTTGGCTATATTCAAATCCTTTACTTTGGTAATGTCGTCAAACAATTTTTTTATACGTTCTGAATATTGATATATATATATATATATATATATATATATATATATATATATATATATATATATATATATATGTATATATATATATATATATATATATATATATATATATATATATATATATATATATATATATATATATATATATCGCGTGGATTCGACGCACGTTTACAAATTGTTTTGTTTATTGCATCATTTAAAAACAACTATGCCCTTTAAACAAAATAAAACTGATTTATCTGCATCAAATAGGAAAAGAAAAACATTATCTTTGGAATGTAAACTAAACATTATCGTACTAAACTAAACATTATGTAAACTAAAACATTATCCAAGATTTCGATACAAAACTAAAAGTTTTTTAATTGTCAAAGAAATTTGATCTACCAAAATCGACAGTCAGAATAATTATAAAAAAAAAATCTGGAAGCTGCAAAAAATGCTCAATCTTTGAATTCAAGCAGTATTCCTACACGTCATGGTATTATCGCTTAGATGGAAACAATGCTGAAATTATGGTCTGATAAAAAGTGAAAATCGGTCACCGGTGACCTGGAGGAAGCACCCATCTTTCTTGGCGAGAGAGCATATGTTGGTACCCTGATGAGTCTAACCACCAACAAACAAAACATGTGCCCCCAATGTAAGGGATGGGTGGGGCTTCCTCTCGGTCAAGCAACTAACCAATGCTCATTATGGCGGAGACTCAGGTTGTTGTGCGTTTCACATGAGATTGTGGAACCCAACGGTCGGGGATTTATAACTCCTGACTACTGTTGTCTGGTTGGACGTAGTCGTAAGAAGCCAAAAAAGATCCATTTATAAGCCATCCGACGAGAAGTCGGTGAAAATATGGGTTGATTGATTGTAGAGAGGGACTCCCTATTCTTGGCGAGAGAACTTATGTCGGTACCCTGATGAGTCTAACCATCAACAGACGAAACATGTGCCTTCCTCCCGATCAAGCAACTAACCATTGCTCATATATATATATATATATATATATATATATATATATATATATATATATATATATATATATATATATATATATATATATACATACACACGGTGCAAGGTTTAACCAACGGTTCTTCATGTCATTTAAAAGAAAAACAATCTCAAGGGTCAAAAACTTAAGAGTTTTTTCCTGAAAAAAATTACGAAGATACAAAATTGCCAATAGAAAAGCTATGATGAACATACTTAAAAGAATTTTTGCAAACTTAGAATGAGCCATACATTAACCAACAAATTAAAGTGGCAACGTGACTGTTTCCATTATAGCAGCACGAAATTAACCGATAAGTCCATGTTGCTTTCACTATGACTTTTAGATACTTTTTCTGCAAAGGTGGATTTTCAAAATTAATCAGTATAAAATATAATTCAATAAAATTATAACTATACATTATTACTCGTATTAACAAAAATTTTCGAAGAACCAATTTCCTCACTTTTTAATTAAAATACAATTAAAAAAACGAGCTTAAAGAATATATAAGTTAAATTGTGTATGAAAATAAAAAAATATATACCAATGTACATAAATATATTTAGAATTAAACTAACATTACGCGCAACATTTATTTTAATAAAATGTAAATATTTCTCTGGAATTATGTGACGGATTTTCTTCGGGAGAGTGGTATAGTTTTGTATAGTTTTGTTTTTTTTATATTGAATACCTAATTTAAAGCAATGGACTCGAAAAGAGGTAGTAAATAAGTTGTGAAATATATTCAGAAAGTTACTATTTCGTTGTATAAAAAAATTGACAACCGAAAAAGGCTTGCAGTATAATTTTCAGTCTATAGGTCTTCCGATTTTATCCGTGGACATTTGCAATCAAGCGGTATCCAGTCTAGGATCGTCTTGGTCCATCTTTCATCTCATCGTCGCACTACGTGGCCGGCCCATCTCTATTTCAATTCCTTTACTCTTCTAATTATGTCACTCATTTTGGTTTGTTCTCTGATCCTGTCCTTTAATGCCAAACGTACTTCTTTCCATTCCCCTCCGTGCTCTGTGTTTTTGAACTGACTGCGAGGTGAGTGCCCAGGTATGCGTTACTCAATTTAAGGGAATTGACTAGAAAAGAGGTAGCGAAGAAGTTATATAATAGATTCAGAAAGTTATTATTTCGTTGCATAAGAAAACAGCCCGACTCGAAGAACACAAATTAGTGGTTAGAAACAAACAAACCACATCGGTCCTGTTGCAAAAGTACCTACAAACAGGACACATAACTGAGTGCAATGGCTGCCTACAAATAGCTAACGTTAATAAACACCAAAGAAAAACAGACAATAGCCATTCGAGAGACAATACATATAGAAAAAAATCAGACATTTAAATAGAAGAGACTACGCCTTCAACCTGTCTGACACGTGGAAGCCAATAATTAACCGAGAGAAGGAAGCTCGCCGAAAGCAATCCGAAGAACAACTGACTTCCTGCAAAAAAACTTCCCCAAATATTCCAAAAATCAGCGGAGGGGAAGGCTTAATATCGGAAGGTGACACCACCACCCCCAACCCCTTTGTTCAGCAAAGTCCAGGGGTGTGAAAGCGCTTGTCCGTCGGTCGAACAACGGCAACACCAATGCAGAAAAGATAATGGTTTTAGTTTTTAGTGACCTAGACACGGAAACCTTAACCCATTTTCTACATGTGCAGCTTCGGAGTTATTTTAGAAAATAACTTCGGGTGGATACAGGGAGCGAAACGCAACAAATCATCTTTTAGACCGCGTTAAGAATGGTCAGTGTGATCTTGGCACGTCTTTTCCTCTTCTGAAACTCCTCAAGCCCATTAAAGGCGTCGAATTTTCTTAGCTATTGGCACATTTTGCCTTAATGTCTTACGACCGCTCCCCATGGTTCTCATTTCTGTCACAGATTTTTTCCTTAGCTCGCTCTATGTTGAATATCGTTTGTGCCCAGGTAAACTAGTCTACCCTCTCTTCTTTCACTTATTCTTCTTGTCTCCATAACCTTTTTGGTTGTCTGTTCTCGTTCATTCTGCATTAGGGTTGCCACCTCTCCGGGTTTTGGCATGTCGTCTCCGGGCTCCGGGTTACTAGGTATTTTTTCCGGGTAAAATCGCTTTTAATTAAAACATAAAACTAAAATAATATAATTCTTATACCACAAAAAAAAGTTAAGATTTGGCAACCACGCACCCGTTAAACGCCGGTCTGATTCGAGTTTGGACGAAGACGCAGATTGCAGTTATTGTGAGTTTATGCGTATTGTCGATTATTCAATATTGCTGCTGTCCGTTGTTCTTGCGTCGATTTTACTTGTTATTAAAGTTACTGCAAGTTAGTTTAAGTTAGTTGAAGTGCTTTTTTAGATAGTTTTCAGTTTGACAAGTAACAAGTTGCCATGAGCGAGAGCAATAAGAGAAGAGACAGTGATAATAATCCAAGTACTTCGTCATCTGAAGGCATTTAAAAAAAATAAAAAAGCCAGGTACGCAACACATTTTCAAGATTCTTGGAAACAAAATCCGCAGTATAAAAATTGGCTAGTTAAAATAGACCAGTTTATAGCTAAATGTAGCATATGTAATATAAGGTTTACTGTTAAAAATGACGGAGAAAAATCTTTAAAGACTCATTTGAATAGTAAAGGACATTCCAGTGCCGTCAATACATTATCCAAAAATAAATTGCTAACAGCATTTTTACCAAAAAAAGAATCAGCCGAAGAAAATTACGTTACTATAATTGAAGTAGCTCAAATTTATCACGCCGTAAACCACCATCATAGTTATTTGAGTACCGATTGTGGCATTAAACTTAATTCTCACGTTTATCGCGACTCTCATTTGGCAAAAGAAGTTCATTGCGGTAGAACAAAAGCCGAAGCAATCATCGAAAATTGTTTGGGACCTAAAAGTGTCGAGAAAGTGTTGGAAGAAATTGGCGCTGGTACAGAATCGTCCCAATCATTTTCAATTTTGTGTGATGCCTCAAATAAAGGAAACCAAAAACTTTTTCCAGCAGCTGTTAGATATTTTAGTATTAAGAGTGGTGTTCAAAATAAACTTTTAGATAGAATACCATACATAAAACATTAGATATGTTTTCACTAAAAGTGCAAGATATAAGTGAATATAGCGCGGATAATGCGTCAGTAAACTTTGGCATTCATAGTTCTGTCTTTCAAAAATTGAATTACGAAAATCAGGGAATTGTAAAAGCTAATTGTAACTGCCATGTAATTCATAATGCAGGTATAAATGCCTGTAAGGTTCTATCTTTTGATATCGAAAACTTAATATTAAAAATTTATGCCGAGTTTTCAAATAGCGCAAAAAAAGCAGAAGCCTTGAAAGAGTGTTTTGACTTTTTAGATATTAAATATCAAAAAATGCTAAGGCACGTGACCACAAGATGGCTTTCGCTATATGCCGCTCTTGAACGTTTGATACGATCTTGGCCAGCTGTAAAAAAATATTGTTTAGAGCTGGGCGAGAAGAACTGCCATAAAAATATATGAAGTTTTTTCAAAAGTCAAGAAAACGAATTTGAGAATGATTTAAAAGCTGACATTTTATATTCTGAATGTTATGTTTATTTTCTGCATCATTATATGCATATTTTAAAGACGCATATACTTAAATTGGAGAGTAATTATGTAACAAGTTTAGAGTTACATAACATAATGTTAGATTTGAAAGAGCAAATAGAAGAACGACAAAAAGATCAATTTTTTGGAAGCAAAATTTCATCGGCTTTGAAATATCTTACACCATTTGAAAAACAAACATTTGTAAAAGAAGCTTCTTTAGTTTACCAAAGGACTTTAGATTACCTTAATCGGTACTATAATTTTGAAAACTCTCCTTTTAAATATTTTCAATGTTTTAATATAAAGAAAATCCAAATATAGAATACGCACAAGTTTTAGAGGCCAAAGATGCTATCAAAATAAATGTAGATGAAGACGAGTTATAGAGTGAGCTACTTATTCTTAAAAAAAACCCTTAAAAAATTGAAGAAAGTTCATTTAATTCTCAAGTAAACATAGACAAAATGTGGTGTAAGGTATTTCAAAATGGAGATATGCCACAATTGTTTAAAATTGTAAGTAACATTTTGTCAATTCCTATAAGTAACGCTTATCCAGAAAGGATATTTTCCTTGATGACTAATCTGTGGACTGACGAACGTAACCGTATGAGGGTATGGTATAGAGATCTGAGCTATAAGCTAAAACAACCGTTACCACACCACTTTTATACTCATCTTAATTTGTACTGAAACTAAAGATACTTTTAGGTAAAATACCAAGTAAAAGCGTCATATACAATTTTAATAATTATCTTTAACTCACTCTAAGAACTCCTTCCAGACTTATTGTCCCTTCACATACGCGAAGAATTGCAGTGAAATGATATATAATATATTGTATATAACATAATAAAAACTAAATGATACAACTGGGCTAGATTCGTTTGAAATCAAATGAAATTATTATAATACCGAAAATCAACAACAATATATCTTAATATCACTGATCTAAAGCCCAAAATACAGAACGCGACGAAATTAACAAGACATCCGTTCCATCCCTTCTCCCGTACCCACTTAACGCCCGAGACATTTTACCAAACTTCCCCAAAAACACTCAAATTAACAAACTTTCCCCGCCATAAATTATAAATTGGGCCGACGAAATTCGATAAAGCCCCAAATCTCTCTTACCATCGTCTTAAGGGTTGCCGCGTCGTGGGTGGGAACGGGGAAGGGGGTGATAGAAGATATAAAATGAAGTGATCGAGAAACGTATTTACCTGTAGGCAGGACTATTGGCTCGTACCTGAGTTATGATAAGTGGACGGGTTACACAGGTGTGTTTGGGATTGTTAGATCCCTCGGGGTTATATCGGAATATTTCGATCGAATCGTAATATCTTCATAATTTAAAGTCCCTAAATGAAAAAATTCCATTGAAATTATCGTTCGGGTTTATACAATGTTTTAAGATATTCACAGTTAGACAAGTTGACTAGTTTAATCTGTCTAAAGAGATAATTTTCGTGCGGTAATTTACTCCGAATTACGACGTGGATTATCTCAACAATAGTGCATCGATCAACTAACTTCGAGTTTTGGGGATGAAACTCCATCTAAAACCACTGTATATCGCTGGTTTAGTGAATTCAATCGTGATCGTCGTTCGTTTACGGACGAATTTAAAAAAAGTCGTCCAGAATCGGTTGTTGTGTCAGAAAACATCGATACTGTACGCAAACTGCTAAAGCAAGATCGTTATGTGACATACACGAAGATTTTACACGAACATTTAGCAGTGAAAAAAATTTGTGCGCGTTGGATTTCGTATAATTTTAGAAGCGCTCAAAAAAGGCTCGCATCGAGTGTAAAGAAATCCTCAAAAAATACAATCATGGTGAGTCACAGGTGACGAATCTTGGATCTATACATATGAGCCCGAAAGTAAACAGCACTTGATTGTATGGGTATTTCAAATCCAACAAAAGTTGTTCGCGCAAGAAGCACTTAGTCGCCTGTTTTTTGGTATAAATGGGCATGTGGCTAAAGTGTCACCAGAGGATCGTAGAACAATCAATTCTGAATGGTATACAACCATTTGTTTGCCAGAAGTCTTTGAAGAAATTAGAAAAAAAAACAACCAAGGACACAGGATCATTCTTCACCATGATAACCATAATTCAATATTTGACCGGTCTAAACATCGAATTGATGGGTCATTCACCATACAGTCTTGATTTGGTACCCAATGATTTATTTTTGTTCCCGTCCGTGAATAATAAACTGTGGTCAACGATATTCGACACCAGAAGAAGCGGTTGACACGTTCAAAATGCATGTTTTGGAGATAGCTCAATAGGAATGGAAAAAGGGCGATGAAAATTGGTTCAAACTTATGCAAAAGTGTATCGATCATAGCGGGAAATATTTTGAAAAACAATAAAACTATTTTCAATGATAAATATTTGTTTTTGTTTATCATTCCGGATACATAAATAACAACCCTCGTACACATGTGATAAGAGGACGGCGGTTTTTCGGTGGTTTTTTAAGAATTTTACATCTCTCAAGATTATAACCAAATGTTCGATACGATTACGATATCCTGAAGATTAAAATTTGTAAAGCAAAAGAGTTTATATAAAGTCTTTCAACAAGCGATCTTTTTTTTTATTGTCCATTAAAATCAAACAAAATATCATTAATTTTTGTAATATTCATTACATTTACATATCTATTTTTTGCTTATTGATCTTGATAATCACTATTTTGTAAAAAAATGAATCAACTTGTAACAAAATATATATATATATATATATATATATATATATATATATATATATATATATATATATATATATATATTTATATATATATATATATATATATATATATATATATATATATATATATATATATATATTTATATATATATATATATATATATATATATATATATATATATATATATATATATATATATATATATATATATATTTTTTTTTTTTTTTTTATTATGTTATATACAATATATTATATATCATTTCACTGCAATTTTTCGCGTATGTGAAGGGACAATAAGTCTGGAAGGAGTTCTTAGAGTGAGTTAAAGATAATTATTAAAATTGTTTATGACGCTGTTACTTTATTTTACCTAAAAGTATCTTTAGTTTCAGTACAAATTAAGATGAGTATAAAAGTGGTGTGGTAACGGTTGTTTTAGCTTATAGCTCAGATCTCTATACCATACCCTCATACGGTTACGTTCGTCAGTCCACAGATTAGTCATCAAGGAAAATATCCTTTCTGGATAAGCGTTACTTATAGGAATTGACAAAATGTTACTTACAATTTTAAACAATTGTGGCATATCTCCATTTTGAAATACCTTACACCACATTTTGTCTATGTTTACTTCAGAATTAAATGAACTTTCTTCAATTTTTTAAGGGTTTTTTTAAGAATAAGTAGCTCACTCTATAACTCGTCTTCATCTACATTTATTTTGATAGCATCTTTGGCCTCTAAAACTTGTGCGTATTCTATATTTGGATTTTTTTATATTAAAACATTGAAAATATTTAAAAGGAGAGTTTTCAAAATTATAGTACCGATTAAGGTAATCTAAAGTCCTTTGGTAAACTAAAGAAGCTTCTTTTACAAATGTTTGTTTTTCAAATGGTGTAAGATATTTCAAAGCCGATGAAATTTTGCTTCCAAAAAATTGATTTTTTGTCGTTCTTCTATTTGCTCTTTCAAATCTAACATTATGTTATGTAACTCTAAACTTGTTACATAATTACTCTCCAATTTAAGTATATGCGTGTTTAAAATATGCATATAATGATGCAGAAAATAAACATAACATTCAGAATATAAAATGTCAGCTTTTAAATCATTCTCAAATTCGTTTTCTTGACTTTTGAAAAAACTGCATATATTTTTATGGCAGTTCTTCTCGCCCAGCTCTAAAAAATATTTTTTTACAGCTGGCCAAGATCGTATCAAACGTTCAAGAGCGGCATATAGCGAAAGCCATCTTGTGGTCACGTGCCTTAGCATTTTTTGATATTTAATATCTAAAAAGTCAAAACACTCTTTCAAGGCTTCTGCTTTTTTTGCGCTATTTGAAAACTCGGCATAAATTTTTAATATTAAGTTTTCGATATCAAAAGATAGAACCTTACAGGCATTTATACCTGCATTATGAATTACATGGCAGTTACAATTAGCTTTTACAATTCCCTGATTTTCGTAATTCAATTTTTGAAAGACAGAACTATGAATGCCAAAGTTTACTGACGCATTATCCGCGCTATATGCACTTATATCTTGCACTTTTAGTGAAAACATGTCTAATGTTTTATGTATGGTATTGGTAATTGATAAAGAAGATTAATCACTATTTTCAACAAAATCTAAAAATTTATTTTGAACACCACTCTTAACAACAACTTAAACACTTAAACACCACTCTTAAAATATCTAACAGCTACTGGAAAAAGTTTTTGGTTTCCTTTATTTGAGGCATCACACAAAATCGAAAATGGTTGGGACGATTCTGTACCAGCGCCCATTTCTTCCAACACTTTCTCGACACTTTTAGGTCCCAAACAATTTTCGATGATTGCTTCGGCTTTTGTTCTACCGCAATGAACTTCTTTTGCCAAATGAGAGTCGCGATAAACGTGAGAATTAAGTTTAATGCCACAATCGGTACTCAAATAACTATGATGGTGGTTTACGGCATGATAAATTTGAGCTACTTCAATTATAGTAACGTAATTTTCTTCGGCTGATTCTTTTTTTGGTAAAAATGCTGTTAGCAATTTATTTTTGGATAATGTATTGCCGGCACTGGAATGTCCTTTACTATTCAAATGAGTCTTTAAAGATTTTTCTCCGTCATGTTTAACAGTAAACCTGTATAACAGTAAAGTTGATAATCACTATTTTGTAAAAAATCAATCAACTTGTAACAATATATATATATATATATATATATATATATATATATATATATATATATATATATATATATATATATCATATATCATCATCATTAGTCAGTATCGATCCACTGCATGCTTCCAACTTTCACGGTCCTGGGCTTTTCTCAGCCACTCGGGTCCAATATACTTAACGATGTCATCAATCCATCGTGCTTTCGGTCTTTTTCGCGGACGTTTACGATCAAGCGGTATCAACTCCATATTGGTCCATCTGTCGTCCCATCGCCTCGCTATATGGCCTGCCCATCTCCATTTCGATTGCTTTACTCTTCCAATGATGTCACAAACTTTTGTTTGTTCCCTGATCCATGCGCAGGACTTTCTGTCTCGTCTTGTAATGCCAAGCATGCATCTTTCCATTCCCCTCTGTGCCACCCGAAGTTTTTGAATTGATTGCGATGTAAGGGCCCAGGTTTCACTTCTGTATGTCATAACGGGTAGAACGCACTGATCGAAGACTTTTCTTTTCAGGCAAAGTGGGAGTCTGCTCTTAAACACTATGTTGAGCCAAAAAATGAGCCACCGAATGCCTGCTAGCCACATTTAACATGCCGTTCCACCTCCCGGGCGGTATTCCCTTCCATTGAAATCATCTGCCCAAGATATATAAAGCTGTCCACAATCTCAAAATCCCTTCCTAAAACTGAAATTCTTCTGTCCTGAGCGAAGTTATTGAACATAACCTGACTCTTTTTCAGGTTTATTTTCAAGCCAAATGGTTCGCCAGCCCTTTGCAGTTCTTGTATGCGTCTTTGCAGCTCCTCTGGGTCTTGTGAAATGAGAATAATATCATCTGCAAATCTAAGATGGCTTAAGTTTGCACCAGTGATCTTTACACCATCCTGTTCCCAATCCAGTTTACGGAATACTGCTTCAAGGCCAGCCGAGAAAAGAATAGGCGATATTGCGTCACCCTGCCGTACACCTCGTTCTATATTAATTCTCACTTCAAGATCATCAAGGTGAATTGTGGCTGTAGCTCCATCATTTATCGATTCTAATAGGTTTACATCGGCTGTCTCTACCCCTTGGCTAAGCAGTGCATCCATTATCGCATGCTTTGAGATGGAATCAAATGCTTTTTCGTAGTCGATAAAAGCCAAGCATAGTGGCATGGTGTATTCGTTGTGCCTTTCTATGACCTGCTGTACAACCTGGATCCATTGTACTGAATCCACTTTTGAATCCTGCTTGTTCTCTTGGTTGTGCGTCATTCAGTTTTTTAAATATTCTTTTAGAAATTATCTTAGTGAAAACTTTGTACATTACTGATAGGAGGCTTTTTGGACGGTAGTTCTTTAAATTTTCCTGTGCTCATTTTTTATGTAAAAGGATCACTTCTGCATTTTTCCATAAGTCAGGTACTTTTTGTTCTTTGAGGCATTTTGAGTATAATTTGGCCAGTGTTTTATGTAACGTCCGACCACCAGCTTTTAGCATTACGACAGTTACCCTGTCCTTTCCTGGAGCCTTGCCGTTTTTCATCGATTCTATAGCATTTGTTACTTCCTCCAGTAGGATATCTGGCATTTGTTCTTCCGTGGGTATTGTTGTCTTTGATTGGTTCTGATCTTCATATAACTGGGAATAAAATTTTCTGACAATCTCTAACATTTGGGTACGCGCCCTGCACACTGTGCCATCATCACGCTTTAAAGCATATATTTGCATTCTTTTGTTTCTCAGCTTCTGTTTAGCTTTATTAATTCCTTTGTTTTCTTCCAGGGTTTTTTACACTAGCTGCATATTGAATCGGCGCGTGTCCTCTCTGATACGTTTTCTTATAGTTTTGCAGAGCTCAGTGTACTCGACCCTGCCAAAAAGACTACCTGCATTTCTCATTAAATCAATGGTCTTACTGGAGATTTTTGTTTGTTTGAGACGGAGAAGTCATCAAAAATTATCTCAAATGAATTGAGTAGTTCAAGGGGTGGACTTTAAAATGATGTTGTATTCCACACTTAAGTCCAAGCAATAAAATGAAAAAAAAAATATCGAAATCTCAATTGAAAGAGCATGTGGAAGAAGGGGTTAAGTGACATTTTCTGAAAAAGTCCTGCCTTGTCGTATATGAAAGAGTTATATGCATATCTAACTTGCCTCATCAGGATTTGGCTCTATTCTCCAAATCTAAGAAAATACAGACTATTAGAAGGAGTTTCTTATATTAAATATCAAAAATGCTATGGAAGTAGGAACTATGTGCCGATAACCCCTTCATCCACTCTAATATGTGAATTTTTAATATCACATAGTACATGGTGATGATATGACACCTAAAACATAACCTTAAAAATACACTGTCATAATAGTTGTTACTAAACTTGAAGAGATTTACCACTAACCACCAAATCACTTTTGTTGAACTGCTCGACGCTCGTTTCGCTAACCATGTTAGCATCATCAGGAGATGATTTAATCTCCTTATATATTGATTTGATTTAATCTCCTTACATATTGATCTCCTAATATGATAATTTAATCTCCCTATATTTAATCTTAAAAGAGATTAAATCATCTCCTGATGATGCTAACATGGTTAGCGAAACGAGCGTCGAGCAGTTCAACAAAAGTGATTTGGTGTTTAGTGGTAAATCTCTTCAAGTTTAGTGTTTCACACCAAAGGTTCCAATAGAAGAATTAATAATAGTTGTTTGATTTTTTTTTTCGGTTGAGTATTATTAAATTAAATATAAAAAAATTTTCTCGAGGGCAGCAGTTTGTAGGGAAACAGGGAAGAGTTTATATTTCTTATTCGAGGAATGTTGTTGCTTCTAAAAGAATCTGCTCGGGATGCTTATGTACAGAAAACGTGCAGATTAATATGCAGTACTAAATTTAACGAAGAAAAACGAAGGTTAATACTTGACAATTTTTATAGCCTTGATATAAATTCACAAAAATTCATTATTATTTAGAAGTATCACACCAGTAGAAGTTGCACGACATAGTAAAAACGCTTCTAAACATAAATATCATTCTTTCAAATACTCACTCATTTTGGATAATCAACACATTTATGTATATAAAAAAATATTTTGTGTTCTGTACCAAATTTGCCATAAAAAAGTGGACATCATTAAAGGTAAACTAAAGGCTGAACAATCAGTTCCATCTCAAGCTGCACGTGGACGACATATGACAAGGCCACATAAGATGAGCGATGCTGTGGAGCAGGCTATTATAGATCATATTAATCAATTTCCCACTGAAGAGTCCCATTATTCCAGAAACAGTAATCCACATAAAAGATATTTGGTCGCATATTTGAATATGTCGCACATTTATAGATTATATGTTGAAAAATGCAAACAGAATAAACCAGACAATTTTTTAAGAAAAAAATTAACTTTTGTTCAACCAAGTTCAATTTGTCATTTACTCATCTGAAGAGTGATACCTGCAGCAAATGTGATTCTGGGAAATCATAAATGACACACGAGGAGAATGTAAAATTAGGGTTTCAGTTGACGTCTAAAGATCGAGGAAAATCTTTGAAAACAAAAACGATTGTTACATAACGGTTGATTTACCATGCTCTTACCCAAAATTGAAACGTCAAAGGCATTTTACCTAAAGCAAAATCAGTTACCCTTTATCTAAGAACATAGAGCATTTTATAAAACTATTATTGGAGTGGAAAGTGGAAACCCAACACAAAAAAGAAGACGTACCAAATTATTTTGTTTCATATTCGAGTATCTAATTCAATGATTTTCTGTTTAATATAATTTTCAATTTTCTTAGGAATGCATTATTATATTATACTGGTAAAAAGTCTTATTAAAGTACTTGACTATATTTGCATGTTTACTGAACTTATTATTACTGTTAGTAAATGGAAGAAGGGGTTATGTAAATTTAAATTTAAAAAAATGACAAAAAATAGCTAATATTTGTATATTCTTGAAAATAATTCAAACTAGTCCTATTTTATTTAAATAAATCAAATTTTAAAATTATCTTCAGTTAAAAAATACCAATTAATTTTACTAAAGTCTAATTATCTCATTTGCTTATTTTTGAAACATAGCCCCTTCTTCCACTTGCCCCTTCAATTCTTTGCGTGCTTTTTTAATTTTACTTTCTTAATCACGAAATGGTTAAAAGAATGTTTATTGGACTTATTTTTAGTGTACACCATGACGGGGTTACGTAATGGTAAACTTTTTCTTTATCTTGGTCTTTATTCTGTTACTATTTTTTGCTAATTTTTACGTCAACACACATATCAGGTGCCTGAACTATTGAAATCGGTTTTTTACAATTAATTTCAATATCGATCTTATGTACAATATCCTAATATTTAGATATTGTTCGATCTGTCCCTTCGTATCACACCTATAATTCTTTTCAACTAGAATATATGTAGTTTTGTTTTCTCTCATTTAGTAAACATCCATGATATCACACAATAATAAATAAACTATGAAATTCCAGTTACATTTTATATAAAAAATAATAATTAAAAGGCCCATCGTGGTTATTATGACGATCTGTAACTCGGTGGGACGTCAACTTTTTCTTTGTACCTTGTTAAGGTTTAACTGACTGAAGGTGGGAGTGATTATGAGGGTGATAATGAAGGAGAAATATATTTACCTGTAGGCAGGTCCATTGGGTCGTACATGAGTTATAATCAGGGGGCGGGTAAGATGGGGGTGTTCGGGAACATAACCCCCTCTCAAGGTTATACCCAGGGATCCATCCACTCTTTCTATGGTGACGTCTGTAACTTTGGAAGTCACGCACAGCGAGTTTTGTGAAGCTGAAACAAGAACAATTACGTATTACGATTATACAGTGAGTCGTATTTAAGATGTAGACACCCCCCTTATTTTCGCAATTTGAAGGAACAGACATTTGAATTTTTACAGACATACAGGTTGATGAGTCACATTTTTTAAGATGCTCAACTGAAATCTGAACTTTAAACTCAGCCTACTGCGAATTCACAACAGGGTCAATTTTCGATATTTTGTTTCGCGTGAATCGAAAAAAGATTATTAAAAAAAGTTGTTTCGAATATTATTTTAACCCCAAATACCGAGTTTCATGACAAAATTGGTATTTCCAATTTTTTTATTATTTTGGTCAATATACAAAATTATATATATATATATATATATATATATATATATATATATATATATATATATATATATATATATATATATATATACATATATAGGATATTCTTTTCTCGGCTGGCCTTCCGTAAGCTGGATTGGGAACAGGATGGTGTAAAGATCAATGGTGCAAACTTAAACCATCTTAGATTTGTAGATGATATCGTTCACCTTTCACAAGACCCAGAGGAGTTACAAAGACGCATACAAGAACTGTAAAGGGCTGGCGAACCATTTGGCTTGAAAATAAACCTGAAAAAGAGTCAGGTTATGTTCAATAACTTCGCTCAGGACAGAAGAATTTCAGTTTTAGGAAGGGATTTGGAGATTGTGGACAGCTTTATATATCTTGGGCAGAGGATTTCAATAGAGGGGAATACTGCCCAGGACATGGAACGGCGTGTTAAATGTGCCTAACTTTGCCTAAAAAGAAAAGTCTTCGATTAGTGCTTTCTACCCGTTATGACAAACGGAAGTGAAACCTGGACACTCACATCGTAATCAATTCAAAAACTTCGGGTAGCACAGAGGGGAATGGAAAGATGTATGCTTGGCATTACAAGACGAGACAGAAAGTCCTGCGCATGGATCAGGGGACAATCGAGGGTCTGTGATATCATTGGAAGAGTAAAGCAATTGAAATGGCGATTGGCAGGCCATATAGCGAGGCGATGGGATGACAGATGGACCAAGGCAATCCAGGAGTGGATACCGCTTGATCGCTAACGTCCGCGAAAAAGACCGAAAGCACGATGGATTGATGATCTCGTTAAGGATATTGGACCAGAGTGGCAGAGGAAAGCTCAGAGCCGTGAAAGTTGGAAGCATGTTGAAGAGGCCTTTATCCTGCAGTGGATTGACACGGGCTGATGATAATAATGATGATATTATATGTATGTATAATGTATATGTATATATGTATATTTACAATGTATATATTTCAGTAAAATAGCAAGGAATACTTATTTTATTCTCACGGGAAAAAAAAATTGGTAATTGATTAAGTTTAGGAAAAAGTATACAACAATAATTTTCATAATACAAATAATTAAATATCAAATGTGGTCTCTCTCAACTAGTCCTCCGTCGATTCGAATACATTTTTTGATTCTTTTAAGATTCTGTTTAGCAACTCGTGTAAATTCCGGGATGCTGGTTTCTTGACAGGGTTATCTTTTTCAGGTACAAAATTCATCTCGATTTCTGTGCATTGTTTTTTTAAACTTTATTTTTGACTCGAAATATTTTTAATATAAATCCCAATCCAATCCAAAATAAAAACCCAAAGTTCCCCAAAAATATAAATCAAGGGGTGTAATGAGAAAGGAGAGCACGGAGCCCACAGTTCAAAAGGATTGTTTCTTCTTATCCAGTGCATAAGAAATTTTTGGTTCAATCATTGACTAACAATGCTTGAATTGTGAATGGATGTACCATCTACCTGCAAGTACATATCCTGTCGCACATTAAGAGGAAGAGATACAACTCATTAGTAGTGAATGTGGCCTCATCAGAAGATTATGTATCTTCTTCAGAAAATATCTGTCATTTAAAAAATTATCTTGGGCCCAATAGCGATAGTTAAATCTTTTATTGACATGGCCTTCTTTTAATGTATGTAAGAACTTCGGTTTATAGAGCTTGATTTTGTGACGAACGAAACATCTTCTGATTTGCTGCCAATATATCGTTATCCTCAGGATGCGCATGTATTCGACGAGGTTGACCTTTTTGATGTATTTTAATAACACTGCCAATTGCATTGAAAAAAACACTTACAGCGGCTGCTTTTCCATGAGTAATGGGAGCATGTTGTGGAGTCTCATGTCGAACTTTGCATCAATTTATCTGCTACTACGAGCAAAATCATCAAACAACAGGATTATTTCGATTTTTTGTAATATTATGATTTTGGTGTATATACCAAAATAATTTAAAAAAAATCGAATTTTGTCATGAAACTCGGTATGTGGCATTACAATAATATTCTAAACAACTTTTTCTAATAACTTTTTTTCCATATATCTAACGCGAAGCAAAATATCGAGAATTATTTTTACGGCCCTGTTAAATTTAGGCAAAAGTTTCTGTCGCACCGTGATTACTTTATCTGTACACCTCGTATACTTGAAGTATTCATTTTTGTTTTCTGAATAACTAAAGCCTAGACGTTAGTTATTTAAGTTTTATAGTCAGATGCATAGATTTATATTGGACTAGCTGTACCCGCCCACTTCGCTGGGCATTTAAAATTAACATTATTATTTATTGTCATTATTACAGTTTCTTTATTAAACTTTTTTTAACTTCCCCGTCCCGTCTTAAATCAAGCTTACATATAGTGCCCTCAAATATAGTATTTAATCTTCGTAACATTTAATCTTTGTCCCCCAAAACGAATGATGTCATTTGGAAAGCAGGTTCTAGTTTAATTTTGCCAGCTGAACAGCATAAACCTTCACATTCACCAATCCACTTTAATGCTTTACAATAACTACAAATTTTTGTCATTGAACTTAATTTTGATTCTTGTTTATAATTAACTGTAGGATCATACGAAAAAACCACAATTTATTTTTACTATCCAACGAATTTTTAATTTCATACGTCGTAAATCTTCTTTCCTTTTTTGTTCTTTTTGTAATCTATTTTCCGTTTCATCTTGACTTTCACATGCACGCTTAGCTTTCATATACTTTGATTTAGACGTTACCAAATTTAATTTGGACTCTCCTTTTGTAGGCATTTATGACTACAACAAATAATTGAAAATAATTAAAAACTATCTTGAGATTGACAACCGAAAATTCATTATAAAAAGTTGAAATAAATATCTTACTAATTTAATGCTGGGAAACTAATTTTTCGTTTTAATCTAATTATTCCACGCTTCCTTCTTTTCTTCTTTTTCTTCTTTAATTAATAAATATAAACATATATATATATAAGTATAAACATATACATATATAAATATAAACATATACATATATAAATATAAACATATACATATATAAATATAAACATATGCATATAGATATATATGTTTTTAATATCTTTTTAAATCAGTCAATTGACATTTGGTAAAAATTTGTTTAAGTTAGAAAAAAACAAACAAAGTTTTAATGCTACAGAAAAATATTAATTTAATAGTTTAATTAATAATTAATTTATTCAAATTAATAATAATAGTAGTTAATGTACATGATAACAATAATAATCACTAATAAGTTGATAAAAGCTGAAATTTTAAATTTAGCGTTTTTGATCATTAGCGCTCTCACAACCGCTTTAGGAGTTTGAACTCCGTTGCAGACGTTCTTAATTAGTCTTAATATAGCCCAAGAAAGAAAAAATTCATTTCAAATTTTCATTTTAATAATAAGTTTATAAAAGCTATAAAATCAGATAATTAGCGATTCTCATCATTAACGCCCCCGCAACTGGTGTAGGGAGTCCGAAACTCAATAAATATTAGCCTATCCATTAAGTACATGTATTTTCTACATGGATACCAAGTTTCAAGTCAATCGGATGCATGGTTCAGTAGTTATAACGGAACATGCGTAAAAACCACTGTAGATTTATATATTAGTATAGATTACAAGGCTTAAAAGGCATGGAGTAATCTAAATTTCATCAGTTTTTTGATATATCATAAAACTGGTTTCTTTATCTAATTACTCTTGAAATAGGACACAGGCGTTGATATCGACTAGATAGTAAATTTTAGCTAATTAAGAAACCTATTTCGTCCCATAAAAATTAGTGGTGTTATGTAAGTTGTTACTTACATTAAACTTTTCGTTCCTTTCTTCTTTCAGAAACAAATTTTAAGAGCCTTAAGTTTTTCTTCATGTTTTCAGTTTCATTAAACTTTCGAAATTATTCATTTTATGTCTGTGAGCCAGATATGATGATTTACGACGAAACGTAAAGACCAAAGAGCATGGAGAATTAAAATGGGCCGAGGCAATTTCGGAGTAATCTTGCGAGTTTATCCAGTCTTTTGATGTGACGTGAAACGGGAAGTTCGTTAGCGAATTGATCTTGGAATAGGACGCAGTTTGTGATATCGACAGGGGATTAAAATTTAATTAATAGAAATAGCCTTCAATCTATAAATCTAAGGTAGAACAAAAAAATCCAATAGTCATTATAGATACAGGGTGTCCGCTAATTAATGGTACACAGTAAAACTGTAGATTTTTTTAGTAAAAATATTGCGATTTAATCCAACACACCTTAATCCAAAATTTAACAGTAACCAAGATACAGGGTGTTCAAATTATAATTTTATTTTCAATTTTGGTCAATAAATTTCTTAAATAGTATCTTTCTTGACTGAAATTTGTTATTGGGGAGTTTGTTAATATAAGAAATGTAAATTTCAGGAAAATTTTTATGTAGATTGTAGAGGGCGCTGTCTGCGACATTTTTCTACGTTTAAATGGTCACAACTTTTTTGCGTTTTAGTGTATTCACATTTTTAATAAACCTGTTATTTTGTCCACCTTTTTCAACTTAAATGAAATTGTTTATTGCACCGTTTTAAATAGCGCTGTTCCAATATATTGGAGCTATTCCTTACTTTTCGCGAATTCTCCGGAACTATAAGATCTACAAACTTAAAATTTGACACGAATGTTCTTCATGCGTAGTGCTAAAGATGAGGGTTCATGAAAATTTATAAAATATAATAATCGATGAGGGTTCATAACTCGTAAAGGAGGATATTGTAATAATTGATATTTTTACAAACTTTCGTTTGTTTCGTACCATAAAAAATACTTAGCGAAAATTTGAAATTTGGGACTGTATCGTTTAAATCCCTCACAATGTTGCCTTCTAGAAATTTATAGAAAAAAAACTGTCAAATAGCAGCATAAAGCTAAGGAATTTTTTTATGCCTTGGATGGGATCAGGTAAAATTATTTTGGACAGAAACGTAAAGGCAAAAGAGCTTAAAAAATAAATAATGTTCAGCGTCTTTTTCAAACTTATCCTGCGAGTTTATTCGAGTCTTTGCCGAATTCATTAGCAAAGTAATTTTCAAATATGACTCTGTTAGTCAGATGGGGAGGAAATTGAATTTTAATTAACAGAAATAGACTTCTGTTTACAACAATTTTTTGCTATATGAAATATTCATAAATGTTTCTTAACGTGAATTATTAATTGTTTCTTAAATTAAATACGACGAGAAAGTTATGGACCAGCATTAATATTTTATGTGTTTCTTTTATTTTTCTCTGAAAATAAAATTTTAAGGTCCTTAAGTATTCTCTCTTGTTTTTAGTTTCATTAGACTTTTTTAATTGTGTAATTTTTTGTTTTGATAGTCAAACAAGATAAGTTAGGCTGGAACGTGAAGACCCGAGGGCAGGGCGAATTAAAGAAGGCGGAGAAAATTTCAGAGTAATTTTGCAAATTTTTTCCAGTCTTTCAAGTGACATAAAACAAAGTTAGTTAGCGAATTTATCTTGGAATTTGACGAACTCTGTAGAACTTTTTTATTTCCTAGTCTAAGTCTCTCAGAAATAAGTGATAAAGCCTTTACAAATAAGCGAAACACCCTGAACGAATAATTTAACTCTCTGTATGTCCGTCAAGGTGAAATTCTCGCCTTCCTAAAAAATGGAAATAACGACCTCAGGCTCTGATGGCTTTTTTTATTTAATAATTCAATATTCAATATTCCATTCAATAATTTAATTTGAAAAATTAAAATATATTGCAAACAAAAAAGTTATGGCAGCATTTACAAAGGAGACGCCCCTGTATGTGACGTCCCTGACTAAAATATTCAATTATTAATACTAAAAAACGTTTTTCCACTCCTACTTATTGAAATATACCAAATTTCTTGACTTTAGCATAAACCGTTTCGAAAAAACCATTTTCAGAGTTCCCCTTTAAGGGATTATTTCTAAGAAACAATTTTTGGAGTATGTTTATAGGAATTTTTTTATTTTTATTTCGCCGGTTACTTACGGACACCTTGTATATATTTGATTATAAATGATTTTTGGTAAAATTACTTATTTTTACGAATTCTACAATTTGGTAATATAAATAACTCAACTTTGAAAACACCCTATATATATAATATATATATATATATATATATATATATATATATATATATATATATATATATATATATATATATATATAGGAGTTTTTCGACTTCTTTGGACTGCGTCCAATGAGACAATAGTAGTCTGGAGTTATAAACCCCCGACCGCTGGGTTCCACAATGTCATGTGGAACGCACAACAACCTGCGCCTCCGCCATAATGAGCATTGGCGGGAGAGCATATGTTGGTACCCCCGATGAGTCTAACCGCCAACAGACGAAACATGTACCGTCCAATGTAAGGGATGGGTGGGGCTTCCTCCCGGTCAAACAACTAACCAATGCTCATATATATATATATATATATATATATATATATATATATATATATATATATATATATATATATATATATATATATATTCTGTTTTTCAAATATCTCTCTCCACGGCCACACTACGCTATCTTTTGAGCAAACCTTATACCTACATCCAAGGTTGTGGGAAGAATGTGTCGCGTAGTTTTTGACTGCCGCGAACATTCACCGTAGGATGGCGCGAGTTTCATTGAGATTGCGACCCGCCATCGATATGACCAGTTGACTTGGTCTTGCTCTGTTCGTTTCGTTCCGGCTGTCTCACTGCGTTGAGCTCGAGCCCAGCTGATGACGGCTCTGAGGCCAGAAACCGGTCCGGACGAGCAGAGGTACGTGGAAGTACGGATGAAAAATTTCTATTTTTCATATATATATATATATATATATATATATATATATATATATATATATATATATATATATATATATATATATATATATATATATATGAGCCACATTAGCTGTGGTGTCTAAGGCGTTAGCCTTACGTTACGGCAGTTAATGTGGACCGGGTTCGAATCCCGTACTAGGCAAAAAAGTTTTTCTAAAATTCTTGTGAATGTTTCTAGGTAAGAGTGTAAAATCTGATAAGGAATCACTCCTCAGTCACACCAGTTCGAGGCTGGGTAAGGCCGGATGCCTTCTGAGAGGTTTTCTACGTTGGTCACTCGCCAGTCGGTAGACTTCTCGAGATACTTTCGGTTAAGAACCAAACCAAGCCCGAGCGGGGGCGGGGGGCCTGACCGGGGTTTTCGGTAGCTGATGACCGTGGTTCGGAACCCACGTTAAGCTGTAGGTCCTGTCGCTAAATAGCCTTCTCTGATGCGCCTCTAATTCCAAAACTTTACTTTTATATATATATATATATATATATATATATATATATATATATATATATATATATATATATATATATATATATATATATATATAACTTTACTTTTATATATATATATATATATATATATATATATATATATATATATATATATATATATATATATATATATATATATATATATATATATTTGATTTTATTTTTGATATTGATAATATTTTTGATTTTTTTCAATTTTTTGAGATTTTTTAGTAACTATCGAAAAACCCTTCCTGGTGAATTTTGAGATATTTTTGATTATTCGTTCAAATGATCGCATTTTCAAAAAAACTTCAAAAATGGTTCAAATTCATTTTTTTTTATTTTTGGTTTTTTATGTACTTTCAAGAAAAATATTCTTTTTGAAGTGTTCCAATATTCGATTTTTAAGTTTTAAAATTCAAATCTCATTTTTTAAACTGTATGAACTCTTCGATTTTCTTGAAAATTTTTGGTGTTAACTTCTATCCATTCTACAAATTTTAAACCTAAGTGGATCGTGGGATTATGTGAATTATTTTTTTTTTCGATTTTTGAAGACTAAAGCAATTGCTAACCTAATTGCTATATTGTTTAGTTTTAAACGTTAACTTACTTAGTTTGTGTATTTTATTTCGGTAGATCATCTTAAATAATCATTATGAAGTATCGGTGTAATGAATGTTGCAATCCTATGAAGTTAGAAAGCCATCTAGTGAAGAAAAGTGTTGACCAGCTAGTAAACAATTAGAGCAATGATGCGGTTTGAGTCGCTCCGATTATCTGTGTACAAAATGTCGCAAACGAGTGTCATAGAATATTATCATTATGACCAAAAACAATGAGATAGTTGAACTAATATTAGCTTGCAATTCTTCATGTATTTCTGGTTTAAAATAGCAGTTTTTAGATTTTTATTGAAAAAATTAATGTTATTGATTATTTGTTCTTATATTTTATGATCAACATCATTATCAAGTCAAGAACTGATAAGTCAATTGGACTTGCGATTTGCAACTCCTAAATCAGTCTGGGGCACACAATAATTCCATTCGATAAAACCTGTTAAAATTATAATTGTAGAAAAATAGATTCAAAATGATTAAAAAAAAAAGATTACACAATGAAGAAAAGTAAATTTAAGAATGGTAAACAGCGAAAAATGTTTTTTAAATTTTCAAAAATCAAAAAAAAAAAGTAATTAACATAATTCCACGATCTACTTGGGCTTAAAATTTGTAAAATGGATAGAAGTTTGCCATCAAAAATTTTCAAGAAAATCGAAGAGTTCATACCGTTTAAAAAATGAGATTTAAAATTAAAAAATCGCATATTAGAGATTAAAAAGCTAAGGAAGTTCACTCGTGCGCCAAGTCGTGCTTTGCCATTCCTTTATACGCCATCCAAAGCGCTAGTAAGCGTCTCCCAAGACCGGTTTGTGGCCTTAAGCCGTCATCAGTTGGGTTCAAGCTGGGAAGAGCGGACGAAGGAACTACTAAAGCCATGACCATTTAAATTGGCCATGTTGAATGGAGGCGCAATCACATGCAGCCACGCCATCCTGCGGTAAATGGTCGCAGCAGTCAAACTATGCGAAACCGTTCATGAACCGTTTAACCTTGGGTAAGTACCAGAAATGGTCGAAAAATTGTGAACTGTGTTATCAATCCATAGTGCTTTCGGTCTTCTTCGCGGACGTTTGCGATCAAGCGGTATCCACTCCAGGATTGCCTTGGTCCATCTGTCGTCCCATCGCCTCGCTATATGGCCTGCCCATCTCCACTTCAATTGCTTTACTCTTCCAATGATATCACAGATTTTTGTTTGTTCCCTGATCCATGCGCAGGACTTTCTGTCTCATCTTTTAATGCCAAGCATACATCTTTCCATTCCCCTCTGTGCCACTCGAAGTTTTTGAATTGATTGCGATGTGAGTTTCACTTCCGTATGTCATAACGGGTAGAACGCACTGATCGAAGACCTTTCTTTTCAGGCAAAGTGGGAGTCTGCTCTTAAACACTACGTTGAGCCTACCAAATGCCTGCCAGCCACATTTAACACGCCGTTCCACCTCCCGGGCGGTATTCCCCTCCATTGAAATCCGCTGCCCAAGATATATAAAGCTGCCCACAATCTCCAAATTCCTTCCTAAAACTGAAATTTTTCAAGAAGAGGTAAGTGAAACATTGACGGTCTTACACGAGTCTTTTCTTGGTCGTGTCATCTTCTGTTTGGGTGACGACAATTGGCCGCTACGACCTTGAAATTCAACACCTATGGACGTTTTTTTGTGGGGTTTTTTGAAGTCTCAGATTTACGCCAACAAGCCCACGACCACCCAAGCACTGAAGGCCGAAATTGAACGCGGTATCAACGAAATACCGCCACATTTATGGAAAGCCGTTAATAACAATCTCACCAGAAGAATACGCGTGCGTCATCAAAGTCATTTGCCATTTAATTTAATGCCATTTAATGTTGTTGCCAATAATGTGTTGTTCCATACATAATTTTCAAATGTCTATATTATAAATCAATAAATATTTAGTTTTATTTAAAATTCACCTTGTACTCTTAGTGTAACACCCTTTATACGGCTAAGAATTTTCTTATTAGTCTTTATCCGCTGAATTTTGTGAAGTTGGTACTTTATACCTAAATATAACTAAGTACTTGGATTTTCACGACGTTTCGATTCACATTTCTCTGACGGACAGTTTATTTAATTTTTTTTAGATGCATTATTATGAATTCTATTTCGAGTAAATTATGATTGAATTTCATTGGTGTTTTTATTAAAGTAGGAGAAAAAAATAATGTAGTCGCATTAACTTTTTTATTTTGTACTCGCAAAGAAAAATTTTAAGAAGCTGAAACAGGTCTTGTTTTTAGTTTTATTAGGCTCTGCTAATAATTTATTTTTACTTTCTGGGCATGATATATTAAAGTCCTATAAGTTGCTTCGAAGGATATGTTGAGCTTTGATTGAAGAAACAACCAGCAAATAATATAAAGTGAAATTAAATAAAAAACCAAGATTAATATCTAAATTTCCACTATATTTAAAACTTGTACGTATGACAATTGTTTCGACACACAGTGTCTTTTTCAAATACACACTAAATTAAACTAACAGTAAGAAAAGCAGTTACTACCTCAACTAATCTAATAAAACCAGTTACTACCTCAACTAATCTAATAAAACCATAAATGATGATAGTGGGAGTCCCGCGTCTCACTGTCTAGAGTAATATAAGTTTAACAAGAGTGAACCATCAAGTCTACCTGATCACTAAGTAAAATACCCACATTTTTTCTTTTATTAATTTCCAGGCTCTCTAAAAGATTTAGTTTTTTAGATTTATTTTCGTGATGCAACGTTTTGAAATTATCGTTGAAAGTATGATTTTCTAACATTAAGTGATTGACATAATGAGAATTATTCTGTTCTTTAATATAACTTCTTTTATGTTCATTAAGCCTGGTGGAAAAGCATCTTCCTGTTTGTCCAACATAGACTTTTGGACAACAATCGCACTCAATTAAATAAACTCCTGATTTATGAAGTTTATTTGTTTGACTTTTATTGTTTTTAGGTGTCCAAGACTATGGTTTGTTCTGAATGCAATATTTATATCGCTTGTTTTTGACAAATGTTTAGAAATTAATTTGGTGACTTTTCCTGTATATGTAATTGTTTTGTATGCGGTGTTCTTGACTTTATTGACAGGATATATTAAATTAATGGTATTATTATAACATTTTTTATTAATTATTTTATTTATAATGTTTGGGTCATAACCATTATTCACTGTGATCTGTTTGATGACATTCAATTCATTGTTATAGTTATCTATTGACATTGGGGTATTTATTAATCTGTGTATGAATGAATTAAATGCTGCCATTTTTTGAGAATAAGGATGACAAGACTTGTTATGGATAACTAAATCTGTGTGAGATGGCTTATGATAAATTACAAAATCATGTTTATTCTCTTTTCTTGTAACTGTTAAATCTAAAAAATTAATACTGTTGTTTTGTTCTTCTTCAACTGTAAAATGAATGTTCTTATGTAAAGAGTTTATATAAGTTAGGAATTGATTTAATTGTCTGTCAGTACCCGTAAAACAAATTATAATGTCATCAACATATCTATACCAGTAAAGTGATGATTTGAATAGCAAGTTAAGTAAGCAAGTTAAGTTAGTAAGTGAAGTACAAGTTCTAAATAGAGTAGAAATTTAGATATTAATCTTGGTTTTTTATTTAAAATTAATTTCCATCAAGTATCGGCTACCTCAGTTAAATATAAAGTTAAATTAATTATAATATTAATATTTAGATGAATTTTTAAAAAGTTCAATAAGAAATAGATGATGATGGATGTAAAAAAATAATAATGGAAGAATAATACTGATAGATGACTGAGATATAAAAAAAATGAAATGATTACTGGGAATATACAAGAAAGGAAGGATATAGTACAAGTAAGAGCAAATAACTTAGAATTTGTTAATACAGAACACAAACCACGGGCGTAGCCAAGGGGGGGGGGGTTCAAACCCCCCCGAAATAATCAAATATTACCTAATATTATACCGAAAAAATACGAGGAGTGAAGAGAGTTAAATTATTACGTTATCATTTAAAGTTAAGAACTTTATAAATATGTCGTAATTTTTCCGATGAATATATAGATATTAAATTTCATGTAAGTATATTTTTGTTGTTTTATTTACTTCAAACTTTGAAGATGAAGAATTAGAGGCATTGCTTAATGAAGACTCGTGTCAAAGTCAAGAAGAGTTGGCAAGATCATTGAGAGTGACACAACAAGTCATCTCAAAATGCTTCAAAGACCTGCGAATGACTCAAAAGCAAGGATATTGGGTGCCGTACGAGTTGAAACTGAGAGATGTTAAACGCCGTTTGTATGCTTGTGAACGATTGCTTGAAATGCAAAAAAGGATGTACGCAAGCGTCGAAAATCATGGAGATATCTCAACCACGCTTCCACACCGACGGCCAAACCTAATATTCACGGCTCCAACATCATGCTCTGTATTTGGTGGGACCAGCTCGGTGTAGTGTGTTATGAGCTGTTAAAACCGTCTGAAATAATCACAGGGAATCGTTATCGAACGGAATTAATGCAATACTGCGAAAGACACGATAAAGTGATTTTGTAGCATAACAATACTCGGCCTCATGTTGCAAAAGTGATCTAAACAAACTTGGAAACGTTGAAATGGGAAGTCCTACCCTACCCACCGTATTCTCCAGACGTAGCTCCCTCTGACTATCAGCTGTTTCGATCTATGGCACACCGCCTGGTTAACCAGCACTTCCAGTCTTATGAAGAAGTCAAAAATTGTATCGATTCGTGGATCGCTTCAAAATATGACCAGTTTTTTCAACGCGGGATTCGAATGTTGCTTGAAAGATGAGATAAAGTAGTGACCAACGATGGACAATACTTTGAATCATAAATATATAACCAGTTTGGTTTTCTTAAGTTGGTATGACTGTTCTTGATATCTGATATAAGTCTCATATTATTATGGTTATTAAGTTTAAACTTATAGGGTCTTTTGTAATTGTTAAATCATTTTCGGCGATTTTTTTAAAATGATTTGCATTAAGTTTGTCTAAAAGCGACATTTCTTGTGCTGTTGTATTAGAAATGTTAGAAAAGTATTGAGGTGACGAAGCTATGTAAAAAAAAATGTTTACAAAGAGTACAATGACTTAGTAATGGTAGAGAAGCAGTTGAAGATGCAGGAAATCTTGCCGCGTCAACCAATGAAGAAAAAGTTAACCAAAATAAGGATCTTGTACTAAATAATCGCACAACAATTCATGGTTTTGCTTCACAATGCACCATCGTACACAGCAACGATTATTCGTTAATTTTTCGCCAGAAAACACATTTTCAAAAACTTTTTATGTTTCTTCGATTAAAAAAACTATTGGTGGGCGCTGTTTTGAGTCCATAGTAGTCATTCTAGGGGTTTCGCTGATCGCTTTAAAGGAAATACCAGACGTCCAGTATAAAAACTGTTATGAAGACTGGAAAAAACGATGGAATAAGTGTATTGCACTGGAAAGGAATTACTTTGAAGCAGGAATCAGGATTGCAAGCGTTATTGACTGATGTATTTGGTTTAAAGAATTATTATTCTTTATTAGTTTGTGGAAAAAAACCGGAACGAAAAAAAACAAGTAAAAAGTTAACGACCGAAAATCTCATACAAAGCCCCATAAGTAAAACAAAAAGGTAAAAAACAAAGACAACCTGAAAATTACAAAGTACGTAATTAAAAAAGGGTAATGCGAGAGATGAAGGGCCCAGGTGGAGGGTTACAGGTTGAAGTTTATTTATTTTTTGGACGTTTTTCTCCATCGATAGCTTTAAAATGTTACTTTTTTTGTACCGGTTCTTTGGGGTGGAGCAGAATGGAAAATGGATATTTACAGCGTTCGACCGTTGAGTGGATTTTATAAAATTCCTCCCTAATCGTGCTTCCATTACCATTTATTTTGGTTGAAAAAAAAGCTGTTGTTGTATAAGCCTCATTATTTCAGGTATTATAAATTAAATAAAAATAACACTTTATATTTGAAATAACTAAAAAATATTATTTCAGATAACGTTTTTAATACATCTTCAAACAAAACTTATTTAAGACTTCGTTTATTCTAATCTAATATACAGGGGTATAAGGGAAAGTACGCTCGTAAATTTAATCAGTTTTCTTACAGAATGCTTTACACTTTTCCGAACAAAAAATGTATACAGTAATACATAATAAATAATAAACATTAAGCAAGTTGAAATATTGAATGAATAAAGGTAAAACGAAATTTAGAAATTTGTGTGTAGAAAGATACAATTCAATTATATACATATTAACAAACATGAGAGTATAGATAACCGGTTGAAAATAAGTAAGCACAGTACGTATTAATGATAATGTAGGTTAATGTAACAATTGTATAAAGTGAAGCATAAGTATTGTCTGAATGATTGTGGCGTGTTCATATATTTTTTTCCTTTATTTGGCTTTTTCGCCACTATCTAAAACTCAAAAAATATAAAAAATACCTGTTCTTAAATATAATGTGTTTAATTGTATTCTTAAGAATCGGGAACCATATTGAATTTAAATCTACCGAAGGCATAGCAATACAGTTATTTTTATTGAAATTAATTCTAGCTGTGTCTTTTAATATTCTGTATTTTGTTACTGATTCTTTTAATACCGTTTTAAATTCTCGAGAGCCTACAATTAAGTTTACTTTAGAGATGGAGAAGGAGATTTCGTCATTCACCATTCCTCGACACTTTAATATTAAAACAAAACAACACATTAAAAACTATAGTTTACAGAAAACCGACAAACACAGATAGGTATCTCAATTTCTTTTCAAATCACTCAAAATCGGTCAAAATAGGAGTAATTAAAAGTTTATACGACAGAGCAAAACTTGTTTGTACCGACAGTGATACACTACAAAAAGAAACAAATCACATAAAAGACATTTTAATGAAAAACAATTACCCAAAAAATTTTATAGATAACTCGTTTAAAAATTTTGATACTAGACAAAACAGACAAGTTATTAAAAACAATAAAAATAACTCTCAAACAATTAAACTCACAATTCCTTATATCCGCGGTATTTCTGACACAATTAAAAGAGTAGGAAATAAATACGACATAAGAACGACATTTAAAACAAAAAATACTCTTAGATCTCTATTAACAAAAACTAAACCAAACAACACACAACAAAATACCAAAAATGTGGTTTATAAAATTCCCTGCGAATGTGGCAAATTCTATATAGGTTCTATCTAGACCGTTAGATGTTAGAGTAAAAGAGAAAAAAACCTTCTTAGAAAGGGCGATTTTAATAAATCTACAATTTGTCAACACGCATGGGAGTCGGGTCATAAAATCAATTGGAATAATTCCAAAACGGTATTAAAAGAATCGGTAACAAAATACAGAAGATTAAAAGAAACCGCTATAATTAATTTAAATAAAAATTAATGTATGGCTATGCTTTCGGTAGATTTAAATTCAATATGGTTCCCGATTCTAAAGAATACAATTAAACACATTTAAATATTTGAATACACAATCAGTACAATAAACAATCACACAGTAAACATTACCTATACATATATTTTTTGGTAGCATGTCACTGTCATGAAAATCTATTGTTGTCAATGTAAGTATCGTTGACATACACAAAAAAAATATATTTACTTTCACTCGTTACTTTATATATTACAAATTAATATAATTTATTTTTTAGTTTAGTTTTGAAAACGGGGGGAGAGTACCCTCCGAAACGTTAACGTCAAAAGTTTGTAAAAATTTTTATAACATTTTTATATTTTTAAAATTTTGTTTGTTAGGCAAATTTATTACAAAAAAGAATCACTGAGAAATTTGTCTCCGTTTGGTTTTTTGTTTTTACCCAGTGATTCTTTCTTTACATAAGAACAGGTATTTTTGATATTTTTTGAGTTTTAGATAGTGGCGAAAAACTCAAATATAGGAAAAAAATAAAGTGAAACATGTTTTATGGTCTGGAATGGATTTATATTTTTGAGAGAAAATATGACTCATATAGGAAAGCAAAGAGAGTGATTACATGATTACGAGACAGGATGGACGATAGATAGTTCTGGTGGTAAATTAAGGTTTGTCTGAGGAAGTATAGAGCCCCGCATTCAGTGAGGACGTATTTTATTGTAAGCTGTAAGTTGCAAGGAATATGCGTCTGTGGCTCTACTCTTCTCAGAAAGGGCAATGACAGCCATAGGTAATTTGAAGAAGCTGAAGCTGGTTCATTCTATTCAAGAAGCAATTTTTAATTTATAAATATATTAATATATATATATATATATATATATATATATATATATATATATATATATATATAACGTTATATTATATTATATAAACTAAAAGAAAATATGAAAACAATCAACTTAATGAAATAGAAAAAGATTTTCAAAAAAAAAATTTGGAAAACACCCGAAATTTTTACAAGACATTTAAAACTAAATTAATAGGTTATCAACCCCAAAGTCTTTGCTTCAAAGAGGAAAACGAACAATTAGCTCTAAATAACCAAGACAATTGCAAAGAACTTGCGAAATATTTTGAACAACTACTAAACTGTCTTGAGCCCTTAAACAGATTGCCAATACTAAACCCTAAACAAACAATCCCAGATTCATTACTACCGAATGAAGTTGAAATAATTAGGCAAATCAAGCGACTTAAAAATAACAAAGCTTCTGGTGAAGATGGAACCTGCTGAACTTTTAAAATCCTCTGGTCCAGGTACAATCAAGGAAATAACCAAAATTCTACAAAAAGTTCCGGATTCCGGAAGATTGGAAAGATGCTTTAATCCATCCACTACATAAAAAAGGAGATAGAACGGATGTAAACAACTACAGAGCGATATCTCTTCTCTCAGTTTGTTACAAGATTCTATCTCAATGCCTACTAGAACAGTTAGAACTGCCTACAGTTAGCACCTAGAATTGCTAAATATTAAGCAGGTTTTCGACCGGGCAGATCCTGCCCTGAACAGATTCTGAATCTAAAGTTGATCCTAAGACATCAAAAACTCTACTATAAAAATCTCGTCTGTACATTTGTGGATTTCAAAAAAGCACATGATTATATTGAGCGCGAATCTTTATTCTAAAACTTGAAAGAACAAGGTTTAGACCTGAAAACAATGACTATTATTAAAGCAACACTAACTAACTCAAGGTCAAAAGTTAAATTCATGGGTGACTTTTTCAAGCCCTTCGAAATTAAAACTAGTGTGAGACAAGGGGATGGCTTCTCGCCACTCTAATTTAACTGTGTTCTGGAAAAAGTAATACAGGAGTGGCGTGAAAAAAAATCGGCCCTGAATATTGACCAGCCTATTAAACTGGGGAGAACCAACATCAAAATTGATTGGCTGGCGTTTGCTGATGATCTAGCAATTTTGGCTCAATATTGTCCCTTTGACTACTAAGGAAAGACTACTGAGGAAACATAAGATCAGAACTGTTTACAAGCCGCATAAAACTGTTGCAAAAACCTCAAGGATAAAATTAGACTGGAAAATCATGGGGTATATAGCATATCTTATTCCGACTGCAACAAAATATACGTAGGACAAAGAAGCAGATGAATCTCGGTCAGAATACAGGAACCTAAAATCAACTTAAAAACAAACAAAACACTTCCGCTCTGTTCCAGCACCATCTAGAAACAGGACATAAAATCAATTTTGAAGTAGCCAAAGAAATAGCGAATATTGAAAACTACAAGGTCCGAACAATCAGAGAAGCCCTTGAAATAGAGGAAAGGGGTGAAATAAATACGCAAAACGACACTCGCAACATTCCAAAAGTATGGAAATCTTTTGGAATGTTTGCAATGAATGTTTGGAAATTCTGAAAAAATAAGAAACATGGCAACGTGGCGACGAGGAAGAAAAATCTATAAACGGATGCCCGACAGCGTTGCCGAGCGCCGGGAATAGTCCCGAACTACCCCGATACAATCTGCGCAGTCGCGGGCCGCCTACAAGAGTCTGCGCAACGATCCGTGCACGTCAGTTGGCCCCTTCACTCGAAGTGGACAATACTTGAAAATACTCAATGATATTTTGGCGAAACATCGTGATTCTTCACAGAATGAACGGATCAACAGCCGTAATAATTTAGAAACATTATCTACGATCTATGATAATATTAGATGTAATATATCATCATCATCATCAGCCTGTAACGATCCACTGCAGGATGAAGGCCTCTTCAGCATGCTTCCAACTTTCACGGTCCTGGGCTTTCCTCTGCCACTCGGGTCCAATATACTTAACGATGTCATCAATCCATCGTGCTTTCGGTCTTCTTCGCGGACGTTTGCGATCAAGCGGTATCCACTCCAGGATTGCCTTGGTCCATCTGTCGTCCCATTGCCTCGCTCTATGGCCTGCCCAACTCCATTTCAATTGCTTTACTCTTCCAATGATGTCACAGACTTTTGTTTGTTCCCTGATCCATGCGAAGGACTTTCTGTCTCGTCTTGTAATGCCAAGCATACATCTTTCCATTCCCCTCTGTGCCACCCGGAGTTTTTGAATTGATTGAGATGTGAGTGTCGAGGTTTCACTTCCGACTGTCATAACGGGTAGAACGCACTGATCGAAGACTTTTCTTTTCAGGCAAAGTGGGAGTCTGCTCTTAAACACTATGTTGAGCCTACCAAATGCCTGCCAATCACATTTAACACGCCGTTCCACCTCCCGGGCGGTATTCCCCTCCATTGAAATCCTCTGCCCAAGATATATAAAGCCAGCCGAAAAAAGAATAGGCGATATTGCGTCACCCTGCCGTATACCTCGTTCTACATTAATTCCCACTTCAAGATCATCAAGGTGAATTATGGCTGTAGCTCCATCATATATCGATTCTAATAGGTTTACATAGGCTCTCTCTACACCTTGGCTAAGCAGTGCATCCATTACTGCATGCTTAGATATGAAGTCAAATGCTTTTTCGTAGTCGATAAAAGCCAAGCACAGTGGCATGGTGTATTCGTTGTGCGTTTCTATGACCTGCTGTACAACCTGGATGTGATCCACTGAATCCACTTCTGAATCCTGTTTGTTCTCTTGGTTGGGCGTCATTCAGTTATTTTAATATTCTTTTAGAAATTATCTTAGTGAAAACTTTGTACATTACTGATAGGAGGCTTATTGGACGGTAGTTCTTTAAATCTTCCTGTGCTCCTTTTTTTATGTAAAAGGATCACTTCTGCATTTTTCCATAAGTCAGGTACATTTTGTTCTTTGAAGCATTTTGAGTATAATTTTGCCAGTGTTTTATGTAAAGTCCGACCACCAGCTTTTAGCATTTCGACAGTGACACTGTCCTTTCCTGGAGCCTTGCCGTTTTTCATCGATTCTATAGCGTTTGTTACTACCTCCTAGGATATCTGGCATTTGTTCTTCCGTGGGTATTGTTGTCTTTGATTGGTTCTGATCTTTATATAACTGGGTATAAAATTTTCTGACAATCTCTAACATTTGGGTACGCGCCCTGCACACTGTGCCATCCTCACGCTTTAAAGCATATATTTGCGTTTTGTTGTTTCTTAGCTTCTGTTTAGCTTTGTTAATTCCTTTGTTTTCTTCCAGAGTTTTTTTGCACTAGTTTTGCAGAGCTCAGTATATTCGACCCTGCCAAAAGGGCTACCTGCATTTCTCATTGCTCCCCGATTCTTCATTAAATCAATGGTCTCACTGGAGATTTTTGTTTGTTTGAGACATTTTTCTTCTGGTGCTATTGAAGCAGCCGTTTGAAGTACATTGTTGCCGATTTCTTCATATTGAACTGATATTTCCCCCTCCTCTGGATCCTGTAACGCAGCAAACCGGTTTGACAAAGCAATCTCAAAATCGCTTCCTCTCTCCAGCAGTTTTCCAGAATCCACCTTGCACTTCTTCGATCTTACCATTCTTTCGCGTTCTTTTCGACAGTCAATCCGAACCCTTGCTCGTACCATTCGGTGGTCACTTCCAACATTAAAATTGTTAAGGACAGTACAATTGGTAAATATTGTTTTGTCGTTGGTCATGGTGTAGTCAAATTCGCTTGTGAGCCCAGAGGGACTTTTCCATGTCCATTTTCTGCTGATATCTTTCTCATAGAATGAATTCACAATATATAGTTCTTGTCCTTCAGCAAAATCAACCAATCTGTCACCTCTATTGTTTCGCTTACCAGTTCCATATTGGCCAGTTGCATTTTCGTCAGATCCTGTTGTTCCAATTCTGGCATTAAAATCACCCATCAGGATTTTGTATTTACATTTCTCTTTGTATAAAAGCTGGGCCCTATCATCATAAAATTCCTCAATTTCCTCATCCCTATGGCTTATATTGGACGATTTGAAGCCTAAACTTTTTATTCAGCTGAATGACGCATTGGGCTAGTCGGTCGGATGTACTTTCAAATTTTACTACACTGTCCTTCAGCTTCCGATTGATGCGGAATCCAATTCCGCCACATCGGCAATTTTTCGTACCTCGAGTGTAGAATACGTATCCAGTTGGTTCCAGTTTGATTAACTCTTCATCCTTTCTTCGTGTTTCACAGAGCCCAATAATATCCCAATGTATGTTGTCAAGTTCGATTAACAGTTTCTGCAATCGGGCCTCTGTTTTCATAGTCCGTATATTTAGCATTGCAATGTCAAAAGTCCAATGGCAGCCTGATCTAACCCGGTGATTCTTAGCACCCTCTGCCTTGGGGCAGGTCTTCCCGCTGCCGTAGGTAGTTACGGTAAGCAAGTTAGTGACCAACTTGGAAGTTATCTCAGAAAAAATTCGGCCTTACACGGTCTGACTAACGTGACTGAGGAACTTCACAATTTTAAACATTTTGCAGATAGCGTTACAAAACTAGATGTTCTCTCTCTCTCTCTCTATATACATCTCTATATATTTATCTCTCTCTCTATATATATCTCTGTCAACAAAATTACCAGATTTGGACCGCCCAATAAGCGATTATCGAATAGGACTCAAAGGGAATCTGTAAAAAAAAGCCACTCTACTATCGAATAGGAAATTTTCATTTTCCGCTGTGATCCTTTCCAAAGAGTCGAATTTTGTTTTAACCACCGCTGGACAAAAGTCCCTCTAAAAAAAAATAACAAATTCCCTCTGGTCACTCACATGCCCTGTTTTAATTACACACTTTTTAATCTCCAGGTTGTATTGTTTTTTTTCCATTTTCTATTCTTTTTTTTTTGCTCATGGGCTTCGGTTTTTGTGTGCAATTTTCGGTCATTACCCTTTCGCTAATTTGTTTCCCTTTTTCTGTGTTTTGTTTTTGTTACTTTGTCGCGGGTAAGGATGAATTATGTGTATGTACCCTTGGATGGTTGATTAACAACTATCTTAATCTTAAAATCAGGAGCCACGTTAGCCGGGGTGCCTAACATGGCGGCCTGACGACACAGTTATTATTATTTCGCATGATATATCAAGAATGAATGCAAAATCGGTTTACAACAAACCAAACACAGATACAAACTACTACAACACTAAATCGGCACCTTTCGGCTTCGGCTGTAGTCATCGGTATAGTCACTAGTATTTTCAATGCCTTAGTGATTTATTTAAAAGCTGTATCTAGTCCCATATTTAAAATAAAATTTAATGTCTTTAAGCAGCCTTTAATGTCTTCGTTTTGGCAAATCTCGGGCCTTGAATAAAACATTTCCAATTCGGTCTTCAAATCTTTTTCTGTCGTCGGAAAACTCATTTTTTCAAATGGAAAACTCAAATTTTCGTGTACAACTTGCCCTATTTTTATATTCTTTTTGAACGTGACTCAAATTCAACACGGGAGTGGGACGACCGTTAGTTTTTAATTCAGCTTTATCTTCCAAACTTAAATTAGTCATTATTAACTCTTTTAAATCAGACACCTTCATGTTTGCATTTAAAAGTTAATTATTAAAAATTATTACTCAGTGTACACGTTGCAAATCCTAAATTAAAACAAGTATTTGAGGGGTGAACAAAATACGCAACGCCAGACATATCAAACGCGCCGTACCCGTCAAATCAGCGTTTAAAACTAATTACCAATACTGAAAAAAGCAGTTAAACTCCAGAATTCTGGCAACTAACAAAACATGTAACGCAAAAGTCGAGATAAAATGACGTGGCATATGGTCGCTGGAGGTAAACGTCCGACCAACGATGCAAACATTGTGGTGAAATGATGGAATTTTTATCCGCATTATTTGGTGTGATGAGTCGACAGACGTTCTTTTACATTTGGAGATTCTAATTTTGAATAATATCTTAAAATAAGTTAAGGGAAAGAAACTGAACGGAAATAAAATATGGTGTTTTGACTGAAAAATTGTTTACTGTGATAAATGCTGGAGGAGCGGTGATCCACCGCCTGTTGTTATACCACCACTGTTATACCGCCTTTTGAAGTCGAAGGTAGTGCTTTAAAATAACTATACAATGGAAAACATCTGATTGGAATAAATTGTGCAGTTGATGAAATGTAGGGGCTGAGAATTAAGTAGCTTGATCTAACAAAAACAACTGATTTTCTACTGAACCTAAAGAAAGAATGACATAATTGAACAAAAAAGTAGACATTCTTTAAATATTCGTTCGTATAAAAGCACCCACCTTAAAAAGACAGATAATGGATTCAGAATTGTGTTAAATTAATATTCAGCCTGGGGCAGTTCGCGGTAATCTTTTACGGTTACTAAATAAAACGTGTCACTCGTGACGATGACGTAAAAAGGAACTTCACGACCCTTTTTAATTTAGATGTTCGTACAGAGCACCCTATAGTTCCCTTCCTCTCTCTCTCCCAACCAGCCTTAAACCGCACACCCACAAGTCCATGTTTAATTTAATGTTATTTTTGCTGGTGGAAATTTTGGCACGGATTAATCCCTCAACATTTTATCAGCTTAAGCACCGACAGAAAAGAAAATGAAATGTAAAATAAAATTTTTCTTGGCCTACGTTTTTTTTGACGGGGATGAGTACAGAAACAACATTTTTGTTAATAATGTTATAATAGCTAGTTTGGTCCTTATTTCATTAATGTTGGTAGTTCGGTCTTCTCAGACCAGCGTTTTGTTCCTACTTTTGAAACCACTTACATGTTTTTCTCGCACACTCATCATGGGATAATTGAAATTATTTATACCTGATATTGAACTGGAGAATGTAGGAATTACCACAGACCGTAGATGGGGTATTTCCACAGTATTCTACGATAGTAGGGCAACAAAAAAATTACACTAAGAAATTAGAATTGGAATTTTTGAATTTAGGGCCGCGCCAGCAACAAAAGGCCATTTGGCAGTCCATAAAGAGTGTATACCAGATAAAAACTAATGAAACTTGAATATAGTAAATATTATGTATAAAGTGTATAATGAAAGTAAGATGGATTAAAGAGTGCATGATTATATTCCAATGGGTCTCAAACGTTAATAGGCAAGAGACAATAAATAAAGGAACAGCTACAAAGAGTCAGATGTAATGTATGGAATAAAGCTCAATTAAAAGTAGAGGAGTAGGTAAACTTTTAATGGAAAGAGGAGTTTAAAGATAACGGAGATGGATTATATCAAAGGAAAGTAGGAAGAGGAACAGAGGAATTCAAAAAGAGAATTTGAGTAATGAGCGGACAAAATAGACGGAACGTCCCGGGGAAGTCCATGTCTTTGTGCAAGAGCAGATAGCGAAGGGCACTAAGGTAAGACGGGCGAACAGAAAGAGGAGCACCACATACTGACGGAGGGTCACCACTTATTAGATGACCATGTGAGAAGCGACAGTGCCCGATTCTAAGTCTATTCCACTTTAAAAAAAGATGATGCTCGAGAGTTGGAGGAGGACTACATTCGAAGGATTTAGGTTTCACGGTATATAACTTTGGGGAGTAACCCAAAGTGTCCCAGTCGAATTGAACTATATCTTGAACAACTAGTGAGATGAAGGAGAAGGCATCCCGATGATGGAAAAGGGGCAAGATGGGAAGATTTTCTTTTAGAGTCATTTTGGCGCAGTAATCTGCTCGTTTATTACCCAATATGCCTGCGTGGGCAGGTCATTTTACTATCAACCCTCTAGATTTGGATTCCTGGATGAGGGAAAGAATATTAAAAACTATAGGCGAAGATAGAGAGCGAATAAGCGAAGCAAGAGAAGCGAAAAGCAATTGGATATTGGACGGGAGAGTATACTAAAGAAATGATACTATTCCAGGTGTGTAGGCGAAAAACAAACGTAACATTATCGTGAACTAAATAAATTAAATAAATATTAGATTGTAAAAGTATGTCCTCTGCTTTTTTTTCCCCCACCAACCCCCGTAACAAAAAAAATGTACGTGTTACAGTAGTTAAGTTATCATTTTCAGATTTAAAACTTCAAAATACTTCATTTACACCTATTTTCATCAATGTTACATCAAAAAAGTTTAAATTTGTTGACCTGTGTAATTCATAAACTTATGAATTGAATATTCTCTTCACCAACTTACCATAACTTGGTAAAGAGTACTCTACTTCCATGATGACATTGCCGTCGAGATTGTCCAATAAACTGGTAACATCATCAGGACGCATCCGAGTCGTTGCTATGCCGTTGACGCTCAGCAATCGATCACAAGGTGTTAGCTGATCTGAACTGATTGCCAGGCTGCCTTGTCTCAGACCAGCTATACTGGGACATGGATCAGCATCAGAAGTTCCTGCAACAAAAACAAATAAGCTTTAAAATAAATTATCAAGTAATAATATTGTCAAGCAAGCAAGCTTTGGTGTAAGATACTAAAATAAGATATTCTTCCATTAAACACCAAACCCCTCTAACATCATCTCTTCATGATTCTACAGGCAACAACCCATACTTTCGCTGACTTCCCGGCGGATGAACTGAAGAGTCTGAACACCATGAGGCAAAACATATAACCTTCAATTAAAGGGATGGGTGTAGAAATTTAGCTGAAAATAGGTCGGAAAAACCTTTTACAGGATCAAAAAGATAACAAGAATGAGACATAGGCGTCCCCAAACTCAACGTCATGCGGGTGCCAGTCGAAGTAAAAAAAAATCTATGTCATTATGTTCAGTGATAATGAAATTCGACGCCCTAGGCTATATCTTTAGGTGCTGTGATCACAAATTTCCCAATTTTTCAGTGTAATTTTTTATAACGTGATCTTAAATAACCATGTTATTATTCGCAGTCACAAATTAAACAATGAACATTGTTAATTTAGTATAAAAAAGTTTAATTGAGTCGTAGTTTCCAATTTTATGTCAGCTGATTTTGATACTTCATTAAAAAATGTATTACACTACCCTGTGCCAGTTATTTCAAAAGATAGCCCATTTAGTCAAGATTTCAAAATAGTACAATTGCAATTTTTCCAAATGGGATGAAAATAAGCCATTTTCATCCCAACCGATATCAATAAAAACAAATTTTGATAGGATACTACAAAGATTTCCTGCAAATTCTCAAGTTTTTAATAGCCCAAATCAAGTTAGTAGTCTGCCTATCCTGTCAGTGATTCCTTTTACGTATGGTAGCTGGACCTTTTGAACATTTGGGTCCTCTATTGTCCTTCGTGTTGGGCTTTCCTGACGGTGAATGACCTTCCTGATGCAGCTTTCTGAATATCCATTTTGTCTAAGGGCTGTAGACATTTTTAGTAGATCCCCATTTCGTGTATCTGGTAGTATCAATTGAAAAGATCTGACAAGAAAATCTAGAAATCAAGGTGTTCGGTAATGCTTGGTGGGATTTGGCGTTGAGGCATCGATCAGTGTGTGTCAGCCCATGGTCGGCTGGCTTTAGCTCCTGTGTTAGCTGAATTTTGTAAGGACAGAAGAGGCTGATCTCTCGGAATGGGGACGTATATTGGCCACCAAGGTCATGCGACTTGACGCCGCTAGACTATTTTTTGTGGGGCTATGTGAAGAGCAAAGCTTACGAAAATATTCCGCAAACCGTTCTACAGTTGAAAGAAGAAATTAGGCGAATAATTCGTGATATAACTCCGCAAATGTGTTCAGCAGTAATCGAGAATTTCAACAAAAGAATTGTGAGCTGTCAGAGAGGTCATGGCGGTCATTTGACAGATGTTGTATTCCACGTATAACTGTACACTATCCAGCTTCGCACTGCCATAAATAACTTTCAGGTATGTTATGAAACGTTACCAATATTCGAAACCTCTTAATGGAATAACCTTTATATATATATATATATATATATATATATATATATATATATATATATATATATATATATATATATATATATATATATTGGACCGCATTGGACCAGCGTGGCAGATTACGGTCCATACCTTCAACATGGTATTTCAATATGTTGAAATATGACAGTACAACCTCAAACACGGCCCTCATTCCCCGGAGGCCAAGGGGCAACTACCTACTGTAGCGGGAAGACCTGCCCCAAGGCAGAGGGTGCTAAGAATCACCGGGTTAGATCAGGCTGCCATTGGACTTTTGACATTGCAACGTTAAATATACGGACTATGAAAACAGAGGCCCGATTGCAAGAACTGTTAATCGAACTTGACAACATACATGGGGATATTATTGGGCTCTGTGAAACACGAAGAAAGGGTAAAGAGTTAATCAAACTGGAACCAACTGGACACGTACTCTACATTCGAGGTACGGAAAATGGCTGATGTGGCGGAATTGGATTCCTCATCAATCGAAAGCTGAAGGACAGTGTGGTAAAATTTGAAAGTACATCCGACCGACTAGCCCAATGAGGCATTCAGCTGAATAAAAAGTTTAGGCTTCAAATCGTCCAATATAAGCCATAGGGATGAGGAAATTGAGGAATTTTATGATGATAGGGCCCAGCTTTTATACAAGGAGAAATGTAAATACAAAATCCTGATGGGTGATTTTAATACCAGAATTGGAACAACAAGAACAGACGAAAATGCAACTGGCCCATAAGGAACTGGTGAGTGAGATAATAAAGGTGACAGATTAGTTGATTTTGCTGAAGGACAAGAACTATATATTATGAATTCATTCTATAAGAAAAATATCAGCAGAAAATGGACATGGAAAAGTCCATCTGGGCTCACAAGCGAAATTGACTACATCATGACCAACGATAAAACAATATTTACCAATTGTACTGTCCTTAACAATTTTAATGTTGGAAGTAACCACCGAATGGTACGAGCAAGGGTTCGGATTGACTGTCGAAAAGAGCGCGAAAGAAAGGTAAGATCAAAGAAGGGCAAGGTGGATTCTGGAAAACTGCTGGAGAGAGGAAGCGATTTTGAGATTGCTTTGTCAAACCGGTTTGCTGCGTTACAAGATCCAGAGGAGAGGGAAATATCAGTTCAATATGAAAAAATCGCCAACAATGTACTTCAAACAGCTGCTTCAATAGTACCAGAAGAAAAATGTCTCAAACAAACAAAAATCTCCAGTGAGACCATTGATTTAATGAAGAAACGGCGAGCAATGAGAAATGCAGGTAGTCCTTTTGGCAGGGTCGAGTACACTGAGCTCTACAAAACTATAAGAAAACGTATCAGAGAGGACACGCGCCGATTCAATATGCAGCTAGTGCAAAAAACCCTGGAAGAAAACAAAGGAATTAATAAAGCTAAACAGAAGCTGAGCAACAAAAGAACGCAAATATATGCTTTAAAGCGTGGGGATAGCAGAGTGTGCAGGGCGCGTACCCAAATGTTAGAGATTGTCAGAAGGTTTTATTCCCAGTTATATGAAGATCAGAGCCAGTCAGGGACAGCAATACCCACGGAAGAACAATATATAATGCCAGATATCCTAGTGGAGGAAGTAACAAATGCTATAGAATTGATGAAGAACGGCAAGGCTCCAGGAAAGGATAGTGTAACTGTCGAAATGCTAAAAGCTGGTGGTCGGACGTTACATAAAACACTGGCAAAATTATACTCAAAATGCCTCAAAGAACAAAAAGTACCTGACTTATGGAAAAATGCAGAAGTGATCCTTTTACACAAAAAAGGAGCACAGGAAGATTTAAAGAACTACCATCCAATAAGCCTCCTATCAGTGATGTACAAAGTTTTCACTAAGATAATTTCTAAAAGAATATTAAAAAAACTGAATGACGCACAACCAAGAGAACAAGCAGGATTAAGAAGTGGATTCAGTACAATGGATCACATCCAGGTTGTCCAGCAGGTCATAGACAGGCACAACGAATACACCATGCCACTGTGGTTGGTTTTTATCGACTACGAAAAAGCATTTGATTCCATCTCAAAGCATGCGATAATGGAGGCACTGCTTAGCCAAGGTGTAGAGAGAGCCTATGTAAACCTATTAGAATCGATATATGATGGAGCTACAGCCATAATTCACCTTAATGATCTTGAAGTGGGAATTAATATATAACGAGGTGTATGGCAGGGTGACGCAATATCGCCTATTCTTTTCTCGGCTGGCCTTGAAGAAGTATTCCGTAAACTGGATTGGGAACAGGATGGTGTAAAGATCAATGGTGCAAACTTAAACCATCTTAGATTTGCAGATGATATTATTCTCATTTCACAAGACCCAGAGGAGCTGCAAAGACCCATACAAGAACTGCAAAGGGCTGGCGAACCATTTGGCTTGAAAATAAACCTGAAAAAGAGTCAGGTTATGTTCAATAACTTCGCTCAGGACAGAAGAATTTCAGTATTAGGAAGGGATTTAGAGATTGTGGACAGCTTTATATATCTTGGGCAGAGGATTTCAATGGAGGGAAATACCGCCCGGGAGGTGGAACGGCGTGTTAAATGTGATTAGCAGGCATTTGGTGGGCTCAACATAGTGTTTAAGAGCAGACTCCCACTTTGCCTGAAAGGAAAAGTATTCGATCAGTGCGTTCTACCCGTTATGACATACGGAAGTGAAACCTGGACACTCATATCGCAATCAATTCAAAAACTTCGGGTGGCACAGAGGGGAATGGAAAAATGTATGCTTGGCATTACAAGACGAGACAGAAAGCCCTGCGCATGGATCAGGGAACAAACAAAAGTCTGTGACATCATTGGAAGAGTAAAACAATTGAAATGGAGATGGGCAGGCCATATAGCGAGGCGATGGGACGACAGATGGACCAAGGCAATCCTGGAGTGGATACCGCAACGTTTGATCGCAAACGTCCGCGAAGAAGACCGAAAGCACGATGGATTGATGACATCGTTAAGTATATTGGACCCGAGTGGCAGAGGAAAGCCCAGGACCGTGAAGGTTGGAAGCATGCTGAAGAGGCTTTCATCCTGCAGTGGAACGATACGGGCTGATGATGATGATGATGATGAGCATTATTGATATATTATGATGATATTATGATTGATATATTATGATGATATATTAGCATTGCATGCTTCCCAAAGATCTCCCCGCGCCGATCTAATATAGTATGAAAGAGAATAATATTAATTACTTCCAAATTACACAAAACCTATACAAAAATTACATATCCAACATTTGAATCGTGAACATATATCACCTCAAAGGCATGTTTTTAATGATTTATTAATATATTCTCCAAATGATATATATTTTTCTATTTTAATGTGTTATGTTGTAGGATTCTATGAAAATCAAAATTACATGCAATCGACATCTAGTTTTTCATTGTTAAATAATTGAAGTTTTTGGAAAAAATACAAATAAATTTACAACTCAATTTTGAATTACATATTTAAAAAAAAAAAAAACTAAAAACGATCATGGTTTTCGAATTATTTTTAAAAAATCTCTGGTTTATCCTCTTTCTAACGGTATGCATTCATACCATAAAAACCTTTAGCTAACTTCACTAATTTGCTAATTTTGTATATCGGGATGCATTAGGCTGATATTCGATATTATTTATTTGCATAAATAACATACGCTAAGTAGGACGAAGATGCTCTCTCACTCTTGCGCAGTAAAGCCTGGCTGCTATCTCTTCCTAACACAGGGTACTAACGTTCTCTGGACTTCAAGTAAAAATAAAATCTTAATAATCAACGTTTTAATTAATCACAAATCTTGCTCGAATTGCTGACTTCCATTGAGGATGCACGCGCGCAATCTTCGCCTCATTTCTACCGTAGTAATACGTAAGAGAATTTCTTCTTTAATTATAACGAAAGTCGCCTCTATGCGTTGAGTTTCGGGAAACCCCGCATATAATATATAATATACTCAAAATACACCTGACAATATGTACTAAATTAGCAGTCAAAAAACTCCTCATTGAAAAGCTGAAAATTAATAAACTATTTTGTATTAAAGACTATCATTTTAATTATGATTGAAGGTGGAATTTATTGGATATTTTCAACTAACTTATAGAATGGCCTCACAACAATTCCGAAACCTGGAAATATGTCAAACTCAAAGCATCGCACCTACGAAGTCGGCGAATGTTAAAATCTAATTAGGTCAGTAGGAGAGTTATTGATAGTTGTGCCTAATGAGTAAAGTTGGCGAGTTTCACTCAACCCAACTAAACAACGGTGTTCTTATGACCCTGACGGTTCACAAGGGCGGCTTTTATTTTCACCCCCAACAAAAAACTGAAGGGATAACTTTAATTGAAAAGTAGTAAAAAATTTAAAATAAAGCACGAATTTCTTTCTTTTATGAATCGAACGTAAGATAAGTGAAATGTTTCGTTATTTGGTAGAGTTGATTCATCCAGTTCAATGGAAATGTTGCAAGTCTTTAAGTAATGGCGTAATAATATTACAACGTCTATATTGAACTGAACCAACTGAATTATTATTCAGAGGAATTTTTCTGATATCTGACGGTATCTTATGATAAAAAAGGTTTTATTACCTTTTTTTTATTGCCTGCAAGATTAATTCCTCACCAATTATGTGTAGTTTTGTTGCTTTTGCGATTAACAATGAAACATTTTATTAATAATGACTCGTAGTCAATAATGATGACTCGTAGTCGCAAAAAGGTTCCATATAGTTGGCCGTTTTAAAAAATTTTTCCAGACTTAGAAAAAAAAAAGATAAATCTTTATCCTTTTTTTTCAGAATGCTTTTTATATTTATTGGATCCAGGCGATATCTGTCAATGTTTTTTTAATGAAAAACTTCTCGGAATTATCTCTTTCAAATAAGGGACATCGACGGTGCTCCACTACCACACATTATAGCCAACCTGTTCATGACAGACTTCGAAACAAAACCATTAGCCTTCGCTTTTCCAAGTTAGAAAAAGAGAGTAACAAAACCTAAGATTGTTGACGTTTTCTGTCGTTTGTTTAGTTAAACAAGTTGTATCGTATTAGTGTTTTTCAACATTTATACCACAGTTTAAGCGATAAAATAAAGATATTTTCATTATATATTGTACAGTTTATAATTTTATCGCCATGAAGGGCAAACCACTCAGTTTCCAGTCTCAACAGCTAGTGATTAATTTGTTGAACTATTTTGAAAAAGAGAAATCTAATTGGGGTCCCGTTATACCGCTGACACCAATTCAGGAAGTAAGTATAAAATAACAACTACAGAAATCGAAATAAAATGTTAAAATTGCAAGTTATACCAGGAACATGGGTTAAAATGTATCAAAGAAACTCTTGCAATTTTGTTATGTGCATTGGGCCTGATAGCATGTTTAATTTTTTACTGGTAGCTTGCAGTTTTTATCCTTTAAACATTTTATTATTATGTATTAGGACATCTGTTTTATTTGTTTTTCTTTTATTTGATGCAGCGTGCAGCTCAAGCATTAGATATATCCATGAGTACTGTGACCAGAATCAGAAAGCATTTACTTCAAAATAATAATGTAGGAAAATCTCTACAAAAGAGACGACCCCGAAAAAAAGCAAAAACATTTCATTTGTCTGATAGCAGCAAATGTGAAATACGATGTTATTTATCGCATGTATTCTGAGTGTAAGTATTTACAAAATTGATAACATTATTTTAAGGAGCTTTTATTTAAATTATTAATATTATTATGTATTTATTATTTTTCCTCTTTTAGAAAAGCACATCAGGCTATCAAGCTGAAGTCATGAACTTGCAGAAAAATCAGTCATATCCATAAGCAATAGTTCTTTGCAAAGGGTTCTACAATCTATTGGTTTCAAATACAAAAAGGATAACAGCAGGAGATATTTGATGAAAAAAGCTACTATTGCTGCACACCATACCAAATGTTTGAGAATTTATGTAAAAAAATTAGAAAAAAAAATATCATAAAGTCGTTTTTCTAGATGAAACTTGGATATTTTCAAAAGGAAATCTTGGCAAGACAGTTCTGTAAAAAGTGTAAAACGTCCATTAGGCTTTGAAGGAAAAAAATTTATTGTAGTAGATGCAGGTTCTGAGAATGGTTTTATTCCAAATGCAGGTCTGGTATTTTCTTCAAAGAATAAAAATAGTGATTATCATGGGGAAATGAATAACGACTTATTTCTGCAGCGGTTGAGAAATAAGCTTTTGTGTAATGTAAAGGAACCATGTCTTATAATAATGGATAATGCTCCATATCATAGTGCATTAAGTGAAAAAATGCCAGACCTAAGTTTCAGAAAACAGGACATTATGGAATGGTTGGAAAAAAATAATATCGATTTTTGAAGGAACCTAACAAGAATTATTTATAAAGTTAGAATTATTACAAATTACAAAAAAGGATAGAACTGAAAGAAGGTAACTAGTAGATGAGGAAATTCGGTTACATGGGCACGAAGTGTTTCGTATACCACCTTACCAGTGCGAATTTAACGCCATAGAGTTAATATGGGCCAATGCAAAACAATATTATGACAAACATATTGGAAGGGATGGGCGTATTGATAACAATATTTTAGCTTTGTGGCAAGAAGCTTTAAACCAAATTACCCCAGAAAAATGGAAGAAGTGTATAGACCATACAAATAGATTGGTACAAAAAAACAATAATTACAGAAGTGACACCCTTAATTATTACCATTAATGATGAAGATCCAGACTCTAGCAGTGATTTTGACGCAGAAAATTAATTTAACAGTTTTTCTATTTAATTTTATCCTAGAATAAAAATGTGGGGCTCTGTGAAGTGGGGAAATAGAAAAAGAAGAAGCCAAACGTGAATTTCTTAGCATCATATATAGCAGAATTCACATGGGGCATTGAACCAATGTGGAATTTTATGCTTATTGAAGAGTTTATATGCAGGAGGTTACTGGAGAACAGGGCCGTAAACTATATTTACATGAGTTTAGTACATGTATTCTTATATTTTAAGAAACCCGCTGATGAATGATATATATGTTGGTTTCTATAGGTTTATTGATTAATATAATTGGTGGTTCAATTTTCACTATTTTCAAAATAATGCAAACATACTGTTTACATTGGCCTTTTATTGTATCATTGTATTAAACAATATAATCCATAAGTATAACTAAAAAATAAATAATGTATGTAATGCCTGTTCTAAAATAAGAAATAAAGCTTAAACGGTTATTATTTTAATGTATTAAAACCTTTTAGAGTTTGCTGGTTTCCAACTTTATGCAAATTCTTTAGATTAGGTAATTTTATTATTAATAATTAAAAAAGTTTACCATTGAGGATGTTCTGAATGAATCAATTGTGTTGGTTCCTTAGCTTGTTATTGCTCCTTTTCTAGTTGATTCACTATTATAATGCCTGAATCTATGACAATTTGCATGACACACAACTTTTATATAAAATGAAGCATTCTCCTCAATTTTTTGATTCCGTTCTTTAAAATGTCTAATTAAAAATTGCCATATATTATTTAAAAACAAGTAATAATCACGATGTAATTTGGGGAATGTAAAAGAACAACAAAATTAATACTAGTGGCATAATTAAGTACTTGAAAAATCTACCTTTAAGACTTGAATGACAACTTTTCTCCTTGTACTTGAACTTGACTTCTTGGAGACCATATTTTAGACTAAGACATTTGATTTTACCTTTATAACCGATGCAAGAGTTCAGCAAATATTCTTGTAATTTTTTTATATGCTAATATCCTAATGCAGCTTGAACATGTAGAGTTATGCTCCATTTATATTTAAAAAATGGCGTATGGTACCTATTTTACAAAGAAAGCAGTGTTAAAATAGTTAAAGTTCTAATAAAAAACCGGTAAAAATGTAGGTCTTAACGTATTCCTGACAAAGCAAAAGAAAAAACATGTTAGATGTACAGAACCAAAATCATAGATAAGATATAAGTATACATATATATATATATATATATATATATATATATATATATATATATAAACAAAATATTTTCGATACATACAAAATTCGAAAATCAATATATCATAGCGTTTCGATGCTGGGTGGGCGTATAATTAACAAGTATCTTAACACATGTTATTGCATTTTATTCGTTTTCAATTATTATTATTATTATTTAAAACTACAAAGTCTACAAATATGCGCTCTACTGACTGATTTGCGAACTAGAGAGGTGGCATCTGATTGGTGGCTCGGCGATCTGCGAAAGTCTTTCTCGTTGGCCTCGCTCATAATCTGGATGGCTCGAACTCAGACATACGTACACTCCTTAGTTGGATTTGTTTTCAGATGGATTTTGTTTGTGACTAGAGATGGGAAATACGGATCTTTTTGGAGAGTCGGATCACCCGTTCCGAATCAATTCAAAGATCCGGATCCCTGAGCCGGTTCTCGGATCCCACTGAATCTTTTGTCGTATAACTGGTTGCATAACTTAGTTATATATATATATATATATATATATATATATATATATATATATATATATATATATATATATATATATATATATATATATATATATATATATATATATACAGTATATATTTCCCCAATGTGTTTCGTTTTCTTTGTCACATAAATATGTGATAAAAAAAAATAAAAAATATGTGATAAATATAGCACTAAATATGTGGCTGGTACATCAAAATAATATAATTCTCAAATCAATCAGTTTAATGTTTCCCGCCAGAAAACTTTTTCACGGCAAAACGGCACAAAACAAAATTCCTAACTCACGCTAATTTTCTTTTATGTGTGTGAGCTCGTGTGCTGTTTTGCAGGAGGATCATCGATGTAGTTTTCGATAAAAAGCAACACGGGAAAACAACGGAAACAAACATAAAAGAGGAGGCCGAAAAAAAACATCGTGAACCATCCGGAAGCGGAAATGATAATTGAAACCATTTCCCACACGGCGTGATAAATGAAAAGGCCTAAATTAATATTTCCACAGATGAATTTTCCGAGTTTCCCGTAAAATTGAGCCTTTGCTCGATCAATCATCGTCAGACCGAAGCGGCTAATTTATCGGATCCAGGCGGTATTTGTCAATGTTTTTTATAATGAGGAACTTATCGGAATTATCTCTTTCAAATAAGTTTTTTTTCAGGTTTTAAAAACGATTCATAATGTACCTAAAAGAAGGATATATATTGTCTGAAATTCACGTCACATTAATACACCGAAAATATTAATTGTTATTTAAGAAAAACCACGTTAAAAAGTTTGTTTGTGAATAATATTAGCGCACCTATAGCATAGTAAAAGAATCATCCTTCATATCGACATATGTAAAGTTTTATTCATTCACTGGTACAAAAACAGCAGTTGAAAATAAACGCACCAGTGCTACTTTTTAAAATGGAAAATATTGAAAATCGTGCAGTGATTAAATTATTTGTAAAAAAAGGTTAAAAGGCATATATTTCAAATGTTTTATTCTTCCAATGATATCACACACTTTCGTTTTTTCCCCTGATCCATGTGCAAGACTTTCTGTCTCGTATGCCAATCATATATCTTTCCATTCCCCTCTATACTACTGGAATTGATTGCGATATGAGTGTCCAGGTTTCACTTCCGTATGTCATAACGGGAATGAAGCACTGATCGAATACTTTTCTTTTCAGGCAAAGTGGGAGTTTACTCTTAAACACTATGTTGAGCCTGCCAAATACCTGTCAGCCTCACTTAACATGCCGTTCCACCTACCGGGCGGTATAACCTCCATTGAAACCCTCTGCCCAAAATATATAAAGTGATCCACAATCTCCAAATCAGTTCCTAAAACTGAACTCCTTCTGTCGTCAGCAAGCAATTCTTCAGATACATGCAGTATTATGCAACCAAGCGTCAAACTTGCCGAGTCCTATGTTCAAAACTCAGAACATTTAATAAGGATAATTAAATATTTCCAACTAGAGGATACAGACATACTGGCAAGCTTAGACATTGTCTCACTATATCCAAGTATCCCCATAGGCGAGGCCCTGGACCTAATTTCGACGAACGAAGACTTTCCACCATACGTGAACACTTCGAAATAAAGAAATCGACTAACGCTATTTTAAAACCTAAACTTTGGAAACGTTACGTAGATGATACCTTTATAATATGGACTCACGGAAACGAACTTCTAAACAACTTCCTAAAACCTAACCCAATTAAACGAAATCCCCGAGTACGGTTCATGCTGGAAGTCGACTAGGATAGGAAACTGCCGTTTTTGGATCTCCTCATCACAAGGAAACTTTCTGGAACACTCGAATATACAGTGTATAGAAAACCAACTCACACCGATCGATACTTCAACGCTAAATCCCATCATCAGCCTTCTCAAATCCAAGCAGTAGCGAACGCCTTAATTTCCAGATCCTTCCAACTGACATTACCAGATACACAAAGCGAAGAACTACCAAAAATTTCCACAGCCCTTAGACAAAATGGATATTCAGCCATTCGCCGTCAGGAAACCCAAACACGAAAAACAACAGAGGATCATGAACCAAATACGCCAAAGGTCCTGGTACCATACGCAAAAAGGAATCACAGATAGGATAGGCAGACTACTAAGGAAACATAAGATCAGAATAGTCTACAAGCCACACAAAACTGTCGCAAATATCCTAAAAAACCCCCAGGACAAAGTTAGACTGGAAAAGCATGGGGTGTATAACATATCTTGTTCCGACTGCAACAGAACATATATAGAACAAATAAACAGATGAGTCTCGGCTAGAACACAGGAACATAAAAACAACTTAAAAAACAAACAAACCACTTCCGCTCTGTTCCAGCACCATGTGCAAACAGGACATAAAATCAAGGAGCCAAAGAAATAGCGAATATTGAGAACTACAAGGTTCGAATGGTGAGCTAAATACGCGAAACGACACTCGCAACATTCCAAAAGTATGGAACTACCTTCTGAAAAAGAAGAAACGTGGCAACGTGGCGGAGAGGTAGAAAAATCAATAAACAGACACCCACAGCGTCTCCGAGCACGGCAAATAGTCCCGAACTACTCCGATACAATCTGCGCAGCCGGCAGCTATAAAAGCGAGCACAACGACCCGTGCACATCAGTTGGACTCATCAGTCGAAGTGAACAACACCTGAAAATGCCAAGTGAGAATTTGGCGAAACGTCGTAACTATTCACAGAATCAACGGATCGACACTCGGAATGATTTAGAACGAAGCATCCTGTACAGTGAATATATTTTGATTTTGATTTTTTCAATTTGATTGAAATATAATCTTGGTATAATATTATCACTTTTTTTATCTTCCAGTATATTTCCCTATTTAATTTGCTTCAGATAATCGAATTTCGATGTTCCTAGATGAGTCGCGGAAAGAAAACGAAATAAAATCAGAGCGTTAAAATTTCTGAAGCGTTATCTATTATCAAATAATTTTATCTTTTTACCAGAATGTCGTTAAAACTTTTATTTCCGCATTAACGACAAGATTCGATTGCCACTGAAAGATTAAAAAATACATTTTTTAACAATTCTATTTAATTTTTTTCCCGTTTTTGTTATTTATGTTCCTTCTAAGCAATTCCGATGGCCTTGAAAGTATCCCCTCTCATGTACAGGGTGTATCACGGGACGCATTCGTTTTTAATAAACCCTTGTGTGTCAAATAAATGATAGATTATTTTTTTGAAGTTGCCAGCTTTCAATATTTTCGCGTTGTTGGATCGGATACTTTTTTATGGTGGTGAATTGCCACTGAATTGTGTATTCAACATAGCAATCTATGAGTAACATTTACATTTAAAACAGTGTTGCTGCTCTTACGTTTCAAAATCCTGACGCTCCTATTAGAAAAAAAATTTCATTAAACAATATATCACTCAGAAATACAACGAAATATTTTAGATGATAAAAATGTTAATATTTATCTTATAATTTTCCTAGATTTAAACAAACACTAATTTGATTTGAATTTAAAGCATGGTTCATAAAAAATTCGTAAAAAAACCGTTAAATGTATTTTTATCTTCTCTAATCCACCTTGAAAACTTGGAGAGTTTTAAGTCCTCCTTGGAGAGTTTTCTTTACGAGTTTCACCTGATCCAAATGCGTTAAAAAATTTATGAGAAAAACCACATTTCAGTTAACTTTTTATACATCGTATAACACAGGATATTGATACTCAGACTGTCTAAAGAACAACGTGACTGTTGCGAAATGAAATATGAGACGTTGTTTTTCTATAAGTTTAATTCTTTTTAAAAGTCGCGATTAAATCCATTGGTGTGATCGAAACCTTATAGTTTTCGGTATTCGGAAAATCAGGTTAATAAGGAGGACGATTGATCAATATGATACTTACAAAATTCTGATACTTACAAAATGAATTACAATTTATTTCTTCGTTAAAGTCTAAATGTTGTTCTAAAAGTTCGCGCTGCATCGACAGAAATAAGTGATACAGTTCAACATAACTTGTCTGACATGCGTAAAATAACGAGTGAGGGGGTCACTGTCTAACACAGACAGAGAACGGACAGTTCCTGGAATATACGGTCCATGCAACAATTTTTCAGTTTTTTCATACAATAACGTTTCAGTTAAGCAAGTTAATAGTAGATCAATTCTTCTATTGGAACCTTTGGTGTGACACACCAAACTTGAAGGGATTTACCAATAAACACCAAATCACTTTTTTTGAACTGTTCGACGCACGTTTCGCTAACCATGTTAGCATCATCAGGAGATGACTTAATCTAATTCTAAAACTACACTATGTTCTATTTATATGAAAACCCCTACCTAACGAAATCATGAACCGTGAAGTTTACTAAGCCTTACATTATTAATTGAAAAAGTTGACTGAACGGGATAGGTCCTTTATCTCGGTTCATGACTTTCTCACATTTTTCTATTTGAATGCTTTCATATGCATCCAAAGCCCTATTATTATTAACACTTTTAATTAGTCTTAAATTACTAATTCTATACTGTGGTCGTGTTCGATTGCATGTTGGGCAACACAAGATTTTTCATTTCTCCCATATCTAATGTGGGCAATATGTTCTTTATATCTTGTCAATATGAATCTTTTTGTTTGCCCAATATACCTTCGATCACAGTCTTGACAACTAATTTCGTAAATCCCCGACTTTTCATGTTACTCTACGTTATCCTTTGGATTACCCAGAACTTCTCTTAATTTATTATATGGTTTGTACACAACCTTAATGTCCACTTTTTTCAAAATTTTACCTAGCCCTAGCCTAAACAGTAAATCCCATAATATAATATTCACGCATGACCTCGAAAACAACGATAGTTTACCATTTCTGGATGTTTTAGTCAGTAGAAACAATAAAAATAGATTAGATTTTGATATTTTCAGAAAAAACACCACCACTTCTAGATACATTTCTAACGATTCAAATCATAGCTTCCAAAATAAGATGGCTTGTTTAAATTTTATGGTAAATAGGTTAATTAATTTTCCTTTAAATAAAGATAATTATAACAAAGAATTAAAATTAATTAGGGAGGTATTTGAAGTGAATGGTTATAATAAGAACATTGTAGATAAATTAATTAGAAAACATAAGTTCAGAAAATTATCGAAAGAATCTTCGACTTTTCAAAAGAATCAGAACACAAAGAAATTCATGGTGATACTATTTGATGTCCAATTAATAAGAGGACTAGGCAAAATTTTGAAAAAGTGGACATTAAGGTTGTGTCCAAACCATATAATAAATTAAGGGAAGTTCTGGGTAATCCAAAGGATAAAGTAGAGCAACATGAAAAGTCGGGGATTTACGATATTAGTTGTCAAGACTGTGATCGAAGGTATATTGGGTAAACAAAAAGATCCATATTGACAAGATATAAAGAACATATTGCCCACATTAGATATGGGAGAAATGAAAAATCTTGTGGTGCCCAATATGGTAACATTGGTAAATAACCCAATAATGGTAAATAAAACATATCTATTTGTTCAAATTCACTATATTTTAAATTGGGTCTGGATTAGATTAAATAATATAGAGTTGTAACCATCTAAACAGGTAAAATTTTTATTACATAGGGGGTCATAGGGATGCACCTTAATTAACATATGCCTAATATGTATCATAATAAAATATGAGTAATAGTGAACTACCAAATTACCTTAATTTTACTGTTATTATTAATAACTACATGCTATTTTACAGATACATTTACATTACAAAATTAACATAAGTTTTATTATTTTTAATAGTTACGTTTCGAACCCTATAATCATCATTCAGTTTCTCTATTCCTGAGAAATCGCTTTCCTCTAGGTCTGACCCATCATTTTCTTCGCTTTCAGAATCGTTTTCGACCAAATTAATAATGATTTCTTCCACAACCGTATCTATTGTTGGTTCATTCAAAATATACTGCTGCTCCAACCGTTTTGACAACTCACATCGAGATTGCCATTGGTCAATATATATCATATCATTGTATAATCAAATTTTGGAATGAGGATAGAGAAATGCGTTCGAAAATCGAATATTTCTAATGCAAACGACTGTTGTTGCCGCAGTACGTCCTTGAACCTATAAATGAAATTCTAATATCAAAATCTACACCCATTACTCGGAATTTTATGTTGATATATCACAAGAAACAAATTTCATTAATTCATTACGAAAATTAGACGTTGAAAAACTTACCTTTTCGAGAGGAATAGTAACCTTTCCAGCTACTACTTCTGCTTGCATGAAATTCAATAAATTTCTACTTATCTCACGACTTTGTCCACTTTATACTTTGTTTTTTACTTTGATTGTAAACGGCATTTTAAACTTGACAACTTTTAATAAATCACAAAAATCAGAAGTTTTACATTTTCTGAGCGCAGTGTACTTAACCTATGTTAACACCACCAATGCACTGCTTCGAATCAGCTCTCGGGCGTTAGGCTACTGCGCATCCAAACCTCGGAGGCCGAGCTGTGTTGGTTGAGCTATAGTATGAAGGGTCGATTTTATCTATTGTTATCGGCGTCGATCGCCAGTACACAGCTCCGTCCTATCGCACCAAATACACAGCAAAGCGTTTTTTCCATGAATAGTTGTTGTCCACTAGTTGTAATGTTGAAGCCTGATCTGGATGTACACATGATTTTTTTGCTCTCTTGGTTGTCTAAATAGATCCACTTTTTATCATCTGCCACCACTTGATGCAAAAAACGTTTCCTTTTCTGTCTAACAAGCACACTTTCACAAGTGATTTTTTTCTTTTTCAACGTCTCTTTCCTTCAAATCATATGAAACCCATTTTTCTTCCTTCTGGATCTTTCCCAATGCATGCAGACATTTGGGAAATGGTGCATTGGGTAACATTTAACGGTTCTGCTAATTGATTCAATGTATGTGAGTTGAGTCTCCATGCAATAATGCTTGCAAATCTGCATTTTCAAACTATTTTCACTTTTAAAGCATTTAAGTCATTGTGC
>JARFXV010001619.1:0-127500 GCA_031761425.1 Cosmopolites sordidus
TTCAGATAAAGTGGGAGTTTGTTCTTAAACACCCTGTTGAGCCTGCCAAATACCGGTCAGCCACACTTAACGCGCCATCGAAATCCTTTGGCTAAAATATTTGTAGGAGCCCAACACCTGTAAGTCGCTTCCTAAAATAAATATTCTCCTTTTTTCAGTAAATTTATTGAACATAACCTGACTCTTTTTCAGGTTTATTTTCAAGCAAAATGGTTATCCCGCCCTTTGCAGCTCTTGTATGTGTTTTTGTAGTTCATCTGGGTCTTATGATAGGAGTACGATATCATCTGCAAATCTAAGGTGGCTTAAGTATACACCGTTTATTTTTATTCCATCCTGTTCCGAATCCAGTTTACAGAATACCTCTTCAAGGCAAGCTGAGAAAAGAACAGATTTTGACTTCAAGATCATCCATGTGAACTATCGATGTAGCTTCATCATAAATCTATCCCTTGGTTAAGCAATGCATCCATTATGGCTTGCTTTGATATTGAGTCCAATGCCTTTTCATAGTTAATAAAAGCCAAGCACAGTTGCATGGTGTATTCATTGTGCCTTTCTATGACCTATTGGACAACCTGGATATGGTCCATTGTACTGAATCCACTTCTGAATCCTGCCTGCTCTCTTGGTTGTGCGTCATTCAGTATTCTTAATTTTCTTTTAGATATTATCTTGGTGAAAGCTTTGTAAAATACTAACAGGAGGCTTATTGGGTAGTTTTTTTTTTCATTGCTTGGGTATTTATTGTTCCCTGATGCATTTTGGGTACAATTTTTGAGCACAACATCTCAACTGTTACACTGTCCTTTCCTGGAGCCTTTCCATTCTTCATCGCTTCTATACCATTTGCCACTTTATCCAACAGGATATCTGACATTTGCTCTCTTTAACTGGTTCTGATCTTCATATAACTTGGAATAAAATCTTCTGATAACCTCTAACATTTCAATACGTTACCTGTACACTGTGCCATCCTTTTCGTGCTATTGAAACCCTATACAGGAGGTAAACCAAATAAACATTAAAATTTTGTATTGTTTTTACTTACAAGGACATTGGAGGATGATTTATTGCTTGTTGCGCAGATAAAAGAATGAGTAAATAGGTACTTACCGTTTCCCTAAGAGTAAACCGTTCAAACAGTTTATTGCAACTGCAAATCAAGAAAAAGGAAATTCGAAGTTCAAAAAGTTCAAAAAAATATCAAAGTTTTATGAAAAAAAAGGGTTATTATACACATTTTTGTCGGTGAATAGCACCTCTCTGTTTTCTAGTTTTTAAAGTGAAATTCCAGTCGCCTGTTCATCACCGTCAACCAACAATCAATAAACCAAACAATAAACACACGAAACAAAACAGAGAATTAGTGTATTCACATAGCCACAAAATACTGTTGCATAGTTTACTGTCAAACTTTCACGAAAGACTTGCCATATTTTTAGATTCTTTTTGAACTTGACTCAAATTCAACATAGGCGTGGGACGAGTTAATTTTTAATTCAACTTTCTCCTACAAACTTAAATTAATCATTATTAACTGTTTTAAATCAGATACCTTCATGTTTGCAATTAAAAGTTGTTTATTTTTATTTAAAAAGTACTACTCAGTGCGCACATATCCCAAATCAAAACAAGTATTCGCGAGGCCAACGAAATACGCGACGTGAAACATCTCAAACGTTTAAAACTAATTACCGATACGCTCGGTCGTAAGGAATCTAGGTTCAAATCGCATGTTTTAGAAAGCAGTTAAACCCTGGAATTCTGGCAACCAACAAAACATGTAACGTTAACGACGAGAGAAGATGGCGGGTCGTACGGTCGCTGGAGGTAAACGTCCGACCAACGATGTAAAAATTGTGGCGAGAGGATGGACTTTTTATCCGCATTATTTGGTGTGATGGGTCGACAGACGTTCTTGTTATGGAAATTTCAATTTATAATATTATTTTAAAATGAGTTAAAGGAAAGAAGCTGATATTAGTTCGTAGGGTTTCGTGGATGGAAGAATACATTAGATTATTATTCCGGGAGTACATCTGATCGATGTGTCCCGTTTGTTGGGAATGTGTAGACGTGACAAGCATTGAGAATGGCAAGTGTGACCTTGGAGAAACGTCTGCACGTTCCCAAGAAAGGGACACAAACGATCGGATGTACTCCTGGACTAATAGTCTAATATATATATATATATATATATATATATATATATATATATATATATATATATATATATATATATATATATATATATATATATGAGATTTCAGATGGATTGCGGCAACCGTCAACCAATAAAAATGCTATTTTGGGCAAAAATAAATTTTGTCGAATAAGTTGAGATACCTTAAAAACTAAAAAACTGTGAAAATGTTTCCGTTCCTTCGCATTGTTTCCGGTGAAGTTAGAATAAATCGCTTTTTTGACAGTTCTCGATACACGTTTCGCTAACCATGTTAGATTAAATAATCTCCTGTTGATGCTAACATGGATAGCTAAACGTGCATCGAGAAGTTCAAATAAGTGATTTTGTGTTTAGTGTTAAGTCTCTTCAAGTTTAGTGTTTCACACCAAAGATTCCAATAGAAGAATTGAATTGAAGATTAGTCCAAAGTAATTTTTACCGACGAATCAAATATAGAGGTACTTTCCTCAGTTACTTTCTTGTCTTTTTTGTAGATACAAAAAAAAATCACTCTGTGGGGTAGATTAGTGAAAAGAAATTTCTGTATATTTTTTTACATTTTGGTAGATTTTTGGACGATACGGGGCTCAGTATGTCAGTATTTCGTCAAGCGTTTCTCATTGAGTTCTTTACACCTACCGTCTAACATGGAGGCGGAAGCATCATGGTTTGGGAGTGTATGTCAGCAGTAGGGGCGAGAGATTTTTTTTTGCGCGAGGGGCGTATGAATAGCTGGCGTTATGTCGCAATGCTCGGAGAAGTCTTGGAACCGTTCGAACTTCAACTTTACGGTATCATCATCAATTATGCATTGGTTCCGTAATAATAGGGTATGTGTGTTGGAATGGCCGGCCCAACCTCCAGAGCTATCGCCCATAGAAAATCTTTGGTACAGTTTAAAGAGAAATGTGGCCAAGTATCACTGATGCGGAAAAACCCAACTCCAGTAAAAAATATTCGACAAATGCCAATGTATTTCTCCCGATTTATGCTTCAACTTCATGTCCACGATGCCTAAATGCTTAAAAGCGGTTATTAAACCTCATGGTGGATCAATAAAATATTAAATATATCGTTAATGAATGATATTAAGTCATTATTTATAATCCAGCCGTGATACTATTTTTCTTAAGTTATATCCTAATAAATTATCTGTCAGTCATATTTAAATTAAAAAAATGTCAAAAATATTGAGAAAAAGAAACATTAAAATAGAAAACAACTAAACGGAGGATCAAGCCTACAATTTTGTATGCCTTGGCCGTTGAACATTTGATAATTGGCGATCGGCTGTTGCCAGATGCATCGGCGAAGTGTGGAAGTGCAACGACGGCGTCTGCGCACGTCCGCCTGCGCCTCGTTTCGAAGGAGCGCGTGGCCGCCACGTTGCCAAATCTTCCCGGTGGATGCTGTAGGGTCTCTTCGAATTTTTTTTATCAATTTCGTTGTAAGACTGTCGTAAAAGTCGTTACAACGGCAAATAGATAATATTGTCCGTTGTCGTTTTTTTTATTGCTTTTAAGTTATCGGTTGTTTTCGCGATATCTGACTGAAACAGTTTAAAACGTAAACTGAAAAGATTTACCACTAAACACAAAGTAATTTTTTTAAAAGTTCTCGACGCATGTTTCGTTAACCATGTTAGCATCATCAGGAGTTGATTTAAACTGGTAACGGTGTGCGAAATTTTGCTTTATTGGCATGAAAGAAGACTTTTTTGAATCGGATCGTGACTAGAGACGAAAAAGCGATCTATTTGGACAAACTGACAGGCACAAAATCGTGAGTTGACCCAGGACAACCATGCTGAGCATTTGGTGGGATCAGATACCGTTAACAAATGATCAATTTGAGCAATGCATTGATCGAAAAGCGACTAGAAGACAAGGAAAAGTAATTTTGCAGCACTACAAAGCCACTTGGCTGGGATATATTGCCCCGCCCGCCGTACTCACCAGACTTGGTCGGCTACCACTTGTTTTCATCGATATCTCATGTACTTTCCATGAAACATTTGAACAATTACGCACATGAGTTCATTCATTCAGTTTTTATAAATAATCGTTTTCTTTGAATTATGTACACATTTAAGCACTAATAACGAAAATAATCACAGCAGTTGACCAATCCTAGAGTATTTTAAACATAAAGTAAAAGAAAATTAAAATAACTCCATTGGAGCAGATGCCGTGGACGGAAAAAAGAAGACGAGAAGCGCATGTCAGATTTTTTTTGGAAAATATTGTTCATGAAATTCAAACAACGAATCGCATTTCTTTTAAATAATCAGATGTGTTTAAGAGATGTTTCTAAAATATTTTTTGTTACTCAGGAAACAGAAACTATAATAAAAATCTTAAAGAGGAAAATAAATTAATCAGAATCACAATGCGAACAAATCTCAATGACAGACTTAGAGGAGATTTTAATTATATTTTTGGTGACAAATTATATCACCTTTAAATAATTCAATATAAAAAAATCTTTAAAAAAAGTTTAAATAAATCACCAGTCACGTGGGTATTGGATTAAATGAAGGTCATGTAGAGTATTTTCAGTTGAAAAATTAATTCTTTTCACCAGCAAAGCTGGATCCACACTAATAAAAATTTGCATGTGTGTTAAATTTAATGTGCGGCAAAAATATTTACGACGCAAAATTACCACACGCAGTCAATAAATATTAGTGTTGTGCCGGCTATACGCCCCGATCGTTTGTGTGTGCGGTGGGATGTTGATAGGTTATTCCAACAAGCGTCAAAAATCAAGTTGTTTATATTTTTCAGTATTTATATTTATTTTATTATTTTCTATACTTTATATATATATATATATATATATATATATATATATATATATATATATATATATATATATATATATATATATATATTTTCTATACTTTTCTGCTTTGGTACAAATGCTTCATCTAAGGTCTCTTGCGATTTTTTACCTTTTTCTTGATTAAATTGTTCATTATTATGAATATACTGGAACATGCTTTGACTACCTCCAGTTAATCAATAAATAATAAATATTAATATAGCCACATCAGCTCGGTATCTTTTTGAAACTAAAAACATTAATTTCACTTCTATAAATCGTCCACAAACAAATCTTGTGCGCCGGAAATTCCTTTGACGTTCGCGAGAAAACCGACAACAAAATATTTGTGCGACGTTGTGCATCAGAGTATCTACATTGTCACGCACGCACTCCACATACAGTCCACACAGCGCAAATTTTTAACTAACTTTTATTTTATATTGACACTGAACTCAGTCTGTTCCACCTATTTAAAATTCCTAGAAACTTCCAAAACAGTGACCAAGATTAGTTTTTAAAGCCTTCAAATCCAGCCCAATTAAGAGCCTTCATTGACTCTCTGCTACAAAACTCTTAAAGCATAGAAGATCTAAACTCCTAAGAGCAACGTCTTCAGTAGGGAAGTATCTATTCCGAGTCCTTATGATTCCTAACCCAATCCATGATTCGAAACCTATATCCTTGTCATTTCTAGCCTCCATGTCCTCCATCTCTACTTCAAATCCCTCTTGGCTAATGTCTTCCTTGCTCCAAATCGATATAGCTTCATTTTATATAGCTACATTCTTTAGGTTCCTATTCCGCAATTTTTCCTCCGAATTTCGTTCCTTTCAGATTGTCTACAATGATGGCTCCAAATCCCTTTCAAGCCTGGATGTCGCTCCATAACTCCCGTTCTATCAGCAGAGCTCTTTGCGATTCACGAAACTCTCAAAAGCATCTCCGCTCAAGATGTCTCTTGGCTAGTCTGTTCTTATTCGCTCGGCTCCCCCCAATCAATTAATAGCCCAAACTCGACTCACCTCCTAATTTGAGAGAATATGGAATCTTCCCTCTTTTGTTAGACTTCTCATCCTACACAATAATCGTAATGTGAATCCCAGGATATAAGGGTATCGACACAGACCAAATGGGAGGATAAACTGGCAAAAGATGTCACATCGTCTGGCATTAGAGATCAAAGCCCCTTCTCACAGAGATTCTATAATCTCTGAAAAACTTCGAATATCATTCAGCTTCAGGGGGACCACATTGACGACAACAACAAATTATAGCAGATAAAAAGAGAACTTTTCTCAAGGACTGTTCCCTCTTTCCAACAAATTCAAATTGAACAGATTCATGATTGAGCATTGCCTTTTCTCACACCAATATCATGGATAAAGCCCATATGCTCTCCTGTGCTCTATTCCCTTTTACACATCATCGGACAGAAGCGCTCGCTTGAAGATTGATTCATTCCTCAAGCGGTTAGTCAGGTCTCTTTCGCTGTGCAAGTAGATTCTCGAAATATTCTAGTTGAACATGTTCGTCCTTTGCCCCGTTGACCCACAAGTCTTTCGTCTATTTGCAATCTCTTTGACATGTTAGTCCTAATCATCTATTTTATACCTACATGTCTGATATATACAGATTAAACAGGGCAGATGCGAGTACCGAGCTTTGAGGAAGCCCATTATTAAGGTTTATTCTTGCTCTTTTCTGTTATTACTTGGAAAGGCATGCCGCAGAGCATGTTGTTTAATAAAGTTGTTACCCAGCTGCATGATATCACGTTGAGAAATTTGTATAGAAGGCCTTCTCTCCGAACCGTGTCATATGCTGTTCAACAGGAGTACATTCCAGTATCAATGGGCCTAGCCGGTTTCGTAACATTCTCTCTAGAAATTTGTAGCATAAATGTAATATGGCTATCAGACGATAGTTATCAGGTAAGTCCCTGCGTTTGTTTGATTTTGAAACTACAATTATTTTGGATTTCGTGAGATCCACTAGGATATGCCCTTTTAGTGGGATGTCGAAGTAGAATTTATCCAACCACATTCTTATGTGTGTCAGTTTTTGAGGAATTTGGAGTGAATTTCGAAACCAAGAGCCTTACCTATTAAAGCAGAGATCGCGCCGACCATGTTATTTTTCTTGTTTTGAACTCTGGGGAGTAGGTAGATTAAGGCCTCGGAGTAAATCAACTAGATTCTCTTGATAATTGCTTAAAAGTGGGAGCCGAAAAGTCAAGATTTTACAAATCTTAAACGCAGGTTCTAGCCGAGAACCTAGTAATTTTAACATGATCCAACCGGGTCTATACGCACCTAATTATATATATATATATATATATATATATATATATATATATATATATATATATATATATATATATATAGGTGCACCTATATATATATATATATATATATTACCTAATTGCGTATAGACCCGGTTGGATCACGCAAAGCATTCTGACCCATTTTCGAGTGTTCTTTCTGAGCCTCCACACCTCTCTCATCCCTCTCCGTGGATTCCCTTTCTCTCCTCCGTCCAATTTGTACCTGATTTCCTCGAAACTTCGCTCTCTGATGCAACGTTCCACATATGTATTTTGTTTCGGTACGTTCTTCTTTGTGCCTTTCCCAGCTTTCAGCTCTGACTTGTGTGACCCATGGTACTGTTGACTTGACTCCTTGTATGTAAGAATTCTGTTGGAGAGTCTTGTCGGTGGGAGTCTACTGATATGTCCAAAGAATTTCAACTTTCTTTTTCTTATGTCCACCGCTACGTTGGACATTTTCTCTGTGGTCTTTCGAGAATGTAGCCTGTATCCTTCCTCTGTCAGTTTTGGGCCGAGAATTTTCGCTGTAATTTTGCGTTCTTCTTTTAGTATGTTTTCTATGCCGCTTTTTGTATGAAGTGTAAGTGTCTCGCTTGCGTATAATACCTCTGGTTTGATTACTGTGTTGTAGTGTATTATTTTTGCGTGTGTGGATAGGCATTTCTTATTGTAGATATTGTGTGTCTTGCCGTATGCCCTCTTCATCTTCTGTAATCGAGTCTTCTGTACTATCTTCTCTTCTCCTGTGGGTTCGAGGATCTCGCCCAAGTATTTAAAGTGAGTGGCCCTATTTATTTTGCCGTATTTGGTGTTCAAATTTTGGACATCTAATTTTGAGCAGTAGAATTCCGTTTTTTGAAACCAGATTTATAGGCCGAATTTCTCTGCACATTCCTTGAGGACTTCGATTTGTTTGGTTGCCATTTTTTTCATTGTCTGCAAGTATGGCTAGATCGTCTGCGAAGGCCAGGCATGATATTTCTATATTGTTTTGGATCGTCGGAGTCTGACGGCCTTGATTTTTCAGTTCTTTTTCCCATTCCCTTATGACTTTGTCCAGGACCAGGTTGAAGAGGAGGGGGGATAACCCATCTCATTGGCGTACTTCAGTTTTAATCAGGAAAGGTTCGGAAATTTCTCCTATAAATTTCACTTTAGAGGTTGTATCAGTCAGTGTTTGTTTGATCAATCGTAGTGTTTCGGGATCGAGTCCTTGTTCTTCTAGGATATTGAACAGATCTTTTCGGTCGATGCAGTCGTATGCTTTCTTGAAGTCCACGAACGTGCAAATGATTGGGACGTTCCTGATAGCTTTGTATTTCAATATTGTTTTTAAATTAATCAGGGCGAAAGCCTGCCTGGTACTCGCCAATTTTGTGTTCTAATTGTTCTTGTGTTCTCTGGAGAAGACATGCTGAGAGGATTTTGTAAGTGACTTGTAATTAGGAGATTCCTCTGTAGCTGTTCACATCTGTTCTGTCTCCCTTCTTTTGCAACGGGTGGATAAGAGCACATTTCCATTCATCTGGTAATTTTTATGTTTGCCAAATGTTCGTGATAATTTGCGTAAGTTCCTGCAGTGAATTTAGTCCAAGGTTTTTCAATAGTTCCGCGGTGATACCATCTTCACTGGATGACCTGCTATTCTTTAGTTTGCGTATGTGCCTGTGGATTTCTTCCTGTGTTGATGGTGGTGATTCGAGTGGGTATGGATCCAATTTTCCTTGGGGAATCTGGTGTCGCGTTCGGGGCAATTGAGGAGATCAGAGATATAGTGTGCCAGCTCCTGACAATTCTCCTGATTGGTTAGCGCTAATCTCCCATTCCGCTTTCTGAAGCAAAGATTTTGTGGTGGGTATCCACTAATTTCTCTTATAAAAGTCCTATAAAAAAATTTCCTCTATAGAGTCTCATTGTTGACCATGTTGCCATTTCGTACCCCAATTATAAAGAGAATTTGAATGTTCAAGTCAGGAAAGGAGCAAATATAGACACGGATCACTACTTGACTAGAATCAAACTTAGCTTAAAACTTCGAAAACTTATTCAAAAGGGGCTGCTAGTACCAAAGTTTGACCCAACGAAAATAAAACCAGTCCTAACAGAAGAGCTTGATAAACAACCTGCACAGAACTGGCAAGAATTGAAACAAAAAATTATTAAAACAGCCTTAAAGTTGGTCCTTTTACAAAAACGTAGAAAACATCCGTAGTGGGATGAAGTTTGCGAGCAAGCAGTATTAAGCCGAAGTAAAGCATTCAAAGATTGGAACAGCCAAAAAACAGCAATAAACTATAACATCTTTTTGGAAGTAAGAAAAGAAACATCGAAGCTAATTAGACAAACTAAAAGAAAATATGAAAACAATCAACTTAATGAAATAGAAAAAGATTTCCAAAAAAATAACACCCGAAACTTTTACAAAACATTTAAAACTAAATTAACAGGCTATCAACAGCAGAGCCTATGCTTTCAAAAGGAAAACGGACAATTAGCTCTAAATAACCAAGACAATTGCAAATAACTTGCGAAATATTTTGAACAAATACTAAACTGTCCCTTAAACCCTTAAACAAATTACCAACACTAAACCCTAAACAAACCCAGATTCATTACCACCGAATGAAGAGGAAATAATTAGGCAAATCAAGCGGCTTAAAAATAACAAAGCTTCTGGTGAAGATGGAATCACAGCTGAACTTTTGAAATCCGCTGGTCCAGGTACAATCAAGGAATTAACCAAAATTATACTAGAAGTTTGGAGAACCGAACGGATTCCGGAAGACTGGAAAAATGCTCTAATCCATCCACTACATAAGAAAGGAGATAGAACGGATGTAAACAACTATAGAGGAATATCTCTTCTCCCAGTTTGTTACAAGATTCTATCTCAATGTCTACTAGACAGAGCACAGGGACAGTTAGAACCGAACATTGGTGAATATCAAGCAGGTTTTCGACCGGGCAGATCCTGCCCTGAACAGATCCTGAATCTAAAGTTGATTCTAAGACATCAAAAACTGTACAATAAAAATCTCGTCTGTACATTTGTGGATTTCAAAAAAGCATATGATTCTATTGACCGCGAATCTTTATTCCGAATCTTGAAAGAACAAGGACTAGATCTGAAAACGCTGGCAATTATTAAAGCAACGTTAACTAACACGAGGTCAAAAGTTAAATTCATGGGTGACATCTCAGAGCCCTTCGAAATTAAAACTGGTGTGAGACAAGGGGATGGACTCTCGCCACTCTTATTTAACTGTGTTCTAGAAAAAGTAATTCAGGAGTGGCGTGAAAAAAAGTCGGCACTGAATATTGACCAGCCCATTAAACTGGGGAGAACCAACATCAAAATTGATTGTCTGGCATTTGCTGATGATCTAGCAATTTTAGCTCAAGATGTATTAACGGCACAGAAACAGATTGAAATCCTAAAAGAAACAGCAGAAAAGGTAGGACTCCAAATTTCCTTTGAAAAGACACAATACATGACCTGCAACAGACTAAGAACACCATTTCTAAAAACAAAATATGGTAACATCAGACGAGTCTCTCAATTCAAATATTTGGGTGAAATAATCATGGAAAATGGGTTGGAAAAAGCGGCCAATAAGGGTAGATGTCAAAAAATGGAAACGGCATGAAGACTTACACAAAATATTTACAACAAAAATGCCTATCTAAAAACACAAAACTGAGACATTACAACACGATTATTAAGCCAGAATGTCTATATGCTGCAGAAACACTCATTTTGAATAGAAAGAGGGACATCGAGGACATTGAAAAGAAGGAAAGAAAAATCCTAGGCCCCAAACAAATAAATAGCACAACATACCGACTTCGAGAAAACCAAGAAATCAAACAATACACAGATATACATAGCGATATGAGAAAAAGAAGACTTAAGTTTTACGGACACATCAAACGGATGAATCCGAGTAGGCTAACTAGACTAATAGTCGAATTTTATGAAAATAGGAGTAGAGCTAAAGTAGAAATAATTAAATGGATTGCGGCAATTAAAGCGGACCTAAGATCAGCAAATATTACACAAAGTGAAATTCAGGATAGAGGCTGTTTCAGACACAAGATTAACGTTTGGAAGGTTGGCCAGAGAGAAAAATGTAGGAAGACTGGAACAACTTGGTCTGACGAAAGGAAAAAAGCTCATAGCGAAAGAATGAAATTAGTATGGGCTCAAAGGAAGGCTAATAACAACAAACGCCTCTAATTGTACTTCGCGTGGTCCACCAGGGCCCACTCGTGAATAATAATAATATATATATAATGTTACAGATCATTTTACGAAAGGAAATTTGTTCGTATATAAAATTTTTTTAATGTTAATTTCCAGTTAATAATACTTGGGGTCATTCTTATTGTTTCTTATTTTCGTTTTAACCGCAAAAAACGCCTTAAACAATTTCAAAATCGATTCGATAGACTTAAAATAAGTGAATAAATTTCCATGGGTGATAATACGAGTTGTTTGACCTCGAACAAACATTTTTTTTCCATTGTTGGAACGGATAAAAAAAACTGATTAAAAAGCGATTAATTTGTTGTCGGTCGACGGACGATAATGAAAATTGCATTCGCATTCGTGGCAGTTGCACTGATTCCGTTTTTTTCTTTCGTTACCTATGCAGTACGGGTTTCGTTTATGGTTAATTATACGATTGTTCGTTGTATCGGGTTAAACTGAATCTTTAAAACGTGATGGTTGCGAATTAAACTTGGTATTAATTTTGCTCGTCGATAGTGCGCATAAGAATGGAAAGAACGTTCACGTAACTGCGATAATGAAACGAAAACAACGTATATTATCGTCATATTTTACTTTATTCTTCCAGAAAAATTCTAGAGATTAATAAAACATGGGATTAACACTTTAATAGTCTACTTCAGTCTTTTAGCATCTACTCCTGGGTATACCCCTCTCCTTAATAATCTCCAAGCTATTTAATTTTCTGTACAGCTCGAATGTTTTCGAGATTTTCTATATTGTTACTGAGTAAGACAACATCGGCGAATTGATGGTTGCTTAAGGGGTTGTTACGAGTGGGTTTGAAAATGAATATTTAAAAAGCAAAGGTCCAGTTCAAGACAGTATTGCTTTTTTGCCTAGATAATAACAAAGTTGAGGTGGTGGAAGAATATGTATACTTTGAAAATAAAATCAAGATTGGGAAGCACAGCCAAGCCGCTGGAATATCAGATCGAATATACTTACAAGCCTAGAATGAAAAAATTACGATACATGCGTACTGCCAGTTAAAATATTTAACTTAGAGACGGTGACATGAACGAAGAAGAGTATAATAAGGACGAAGTGGCGATGGGCTGGACATGTAGCTTGTTGGTAGCCGGATCGGGGGAATACGAAAATTTTTACATGACAACCAAGACTAACCACAGGAAGGAAGAATATATTATGATAATTATATAATTGATAATATATTAAGAATAATAATATAATATAAAAGACTATTTCTAAAATTCCCTCTAACCATAATGGCAGAAGATTGGTTGAATTATACTCGCAGTTTAATATAAAAATAATGTCAACCCATTTTAAGAAGAAAATATCCAAACAAAAGACCTGGAGGTGTCCAAACACGTACATGGGTGAATTTCAACTAACATAGACACGGGTCACTACTTGACTAGAATCAAACTTAGCTTTAAACCTCGAAAACTTATTCAAAAGAGACTGCTAATACCAAAGTTCGACTCTACGCAAATAAAACCAACCCTGAGAGAAAAGCTTGATAAACAAACAACACAGAAACGGTAAGAATTGAAATAAAAAATTATTAAAACAGCCATAAAATTGGCCCCTTTACAAAAACGTAGAAAACATCCGTGGTGGGATGAAGTTTGCGAGCAAGCAGTATTAAGCCGAAGTAAAGCATTCAAAGAGTAAAACAGTCAAAAAACAGCAATAAATTATAACATCTTTTTGGAAATAAGAAAAGAAACACCGAAGCTAATTAGACAAACTAAAGACAACTAAAACAAAATATGAAAACAATCAACTTAATGAAATAGAAAAATATTTCCAAAAAAATAACACCCGAAATGTTTACAAAACATTTAAAACTAAAGTAACAAGGTATCAACCCCAAAGTCCTTGCTTCCAAAAGGAAAACGGACAATTAGCTTTAAATAACCAAGACAATTGCAAAGAACTTGCGAAATATTTTCGATAACTACTAAAATGTCCTGAGCCTTTAAGCAGATTACCAACACCAAACACTAAACAAAGAAATCCAGATTCATTGCTACCGAATGAAGATGAAATAATTAGGCAAATCAAGCGACTTAAAAATAACAAAGCTTCTGGTGAAGATGGAATTACTGCTGAACTTTTAAAATCCGCTGGTCCGGGTACAATCAAGGAAATAACCAAAATTCTACAAGAAGTTTGGCAAACTGAACGGATTCCGGAGGATTGGAAAGATGCTCTAATCCATCCACTACATAAGAAAGGAGATAGAACGGATGTAAACAACTACAGAGGGATATCTCTTCTCCCAGTTTGTTACAAGATTCTATCTCAATGTCTACTAGACAGAGTTCATGGACAGTTAGAACCTAAATTTGGTGAATATCAAGCAAGTTTTCGACCGGGCAGATCCTGTTCTGAACAGATCCTGAATTTAAAGTTGATCCTAAGACATCAAAAACTGTACAATAAAAATCTAGTCTGTGCGTTTGTGGATTTCAAAAAAGCATATGATTCAATTGACCGCGAATCTTTATTCCAAATTTTGAAAGAACAAGGACTAGATCTAAAAACGCTGGCAATTATAAAAGCAGCACTAACTAACACAAGGTCAAAAGTTAAATTCATGGGTGACATCTCAGAGCCCTTTGAAATTAAAACTGAAGTGAGATAAGGGGATGAACTTATGCCACTCTTATTTAACTGTATTCTAGAAAAAGTAATACAGGAGGATACAGGCACAAAAGCAGATAGAAATCCTAAAAAAAAAACAGCAGATAAGATAAGACTCCAAATTTCCTTTGAAAAGACAATACAGGACCTGCAATAGACTAAGAAGATCATTTCTGAAAACAAAATATGGTAACATCAGACGAGTCTCACAATTCAAATATTTGGGTGAAATAATCATGGAAAACGGGTTGGAAAAACGGCAAATAAGGGTAGATGTCAAAAAATGGAAACTGCATTGAGACTTACACAAAAAATTCATATATAAAAACACAGAACTGAGACTACAACACAGTTATTAAACCGGAATGTCTATATGGGGCAGAAACGCTCATTATGAATAAAAAGAGAGACATCGAGGAGATTGAAAAGAAGGAAAGAAAAATCATAAGAAAAATATTACGCCCCAAACAAGTAAATAGCACAACATACCGACTTCGAGAAAACCAGGAAAATAAACAATACACAGATATACATAGTGATATGGGAAAAAAAAGGCTTAAGTTTTACGGACACATGAAAAGGATGAATTTTATGAAAATAAGAGTAGAACTAAAGTAGAAATAATTAAATGGATTGCTGCAATTAAAGAAGATTAGCAAATATTACACAAAGTGAAATTCAGGATAGAGGCTGTTTCAAACACAAGGTTAACGTTTGGGAGGTTGGCCAGAGAAAAAAAATGTAAGAAGACTGAGGAAAACAGCTCATAGCGAAAGAATGAAATCCGCATGGGCGCAATATTAATTGGAATATTAAAATAATAACAAATAAAAATGTTATTAAAATTGGAAAATTAGAAGTTTTCACTTCTATCGTGTGGTCATAAACACACACCCATTTTTTTTTCATCAATTCTAATAATAATAATAATAATAAGCAAAAAACCAGTAATAATAATAATAATAGCACCAAAATTCAGAATTCATAAATAGTCAAAAGAAATTTTATATAGAGCTCGAACAAGGCAGTAGCAGGTCCGAACTTGAGAATGTGGACATGTCCTCCTTTGCAGAATATTGGCAATCGGTTTGGAAAAGATCAGATGACTATGAAAAAGCGGCACCTTGGATTAAAACAATTGAACAGCACACAACTGCTCTCCCAGAAATGGAGTTTAACGATTTCATGGCGACTGACATTTGCACCGCCGTCAAGAAAACTCATAACTGGAAAGCTCCTGGACCAGATGGACTACATAACTTCTGGATTAAAAACTTTACGGCGGCCCACCGCCCACTTGCTAGTGCATTTAAAGAGGTAATGATAAATCCTGATACTTTCCCGAATTTTTTAATGGAAGGCAATACATATCTTCTGTACAAAAAGGGTGATGCTAAGCAACCCAATAACTACAGACCCATCACGTGTCTCTCAGTATTTTATAAATTGTTGACAGCCCTAATCAATGAAAAAATGTACAAACATTGTGATGAAAACAATATTTTTGAAGAAGAGCAGAAAGGATGTATAAGAGCAAGTATGGGATGCAAGGAACAGCTAACGATCGATACTGTAGTTCTCGAACAAGCGCGGAAAAGAAAACGCAACCTAAACATCTGCTATATAGACTACAGGAAAGCCTTCGATAGTGTTCCACACGATTGGTTACTAGAAGTCCTGAAGATTTATAAAATAAGCCCTCCCATCATTAACTCCTTAAGGTGCCTAATGGGGAAATGGAAAACAAATCTCTTTATCGACCAGCAATGCATTAGAACTGCGAATATCGAGACAGGAATTTTTCAGGGAGATTCCTTTTCTCCAGTTTGGTTTTGTCTAGCCCTAAACCCTATGTCTACATTACTGAACAACAGTAATATAGGATATAAACTAAACATGAGGAATCCACGAAAGCTCTCGCACCTACTATATATGGATCACCTTAAACTCTATGGAGAAACTAAGAGAAAAACTAAACTCCTTAATAAAAATGGTCGGAGAATTTAGTAGGGATATCAAGATGTCATTCGGACTTGATAAATGCTCTACCATTAGCATCCAAAAAGGAATAGTCAACAATCAACATTCAACACACGGTAACATACAACAACTGGCACCAGAAGAATCCTATAAATATTTAGGTATACCTCAAAACGAGAAATTTAACCATAGCCAGTTAAAGAAAGACTTTTCTACTATGTACGAAAAGAGACTTACAAAACTTTTAAATACCAAACTGAACAATGGAAACCTGATTAGAGCGATGAATGGATGGGCAGTGCCAACTCTGACCTATTCCTTTGGTATTGTTAAATGATCAGAAACAGACCTTGATGGACTGGATAGATTAACACGTCGAATATTGACAAAATTCCGATGTCTGCATCCAAATTCATCTATGAAGCGACTGTACATTCCAAGAAAGTTGGGAGGCAGAGGCCTCGTGAACATTAAGAACCTTTGTCTGAACCAGGAGAGTAAGATGAGAGAACGCATCATTAATTCAAGCAGCACACTAATGAAGTTGGTTGCTAAGGAGGACCGGGGTTTCACCCCGTTGAACCTAGATAAATTGAATCGTGTTGATGGTAGAACAACACTTACGGATTGTGTCCTTGAATGGAAACAACAGACACTGCATGGACGGTATCCAAAGTCACTCGAGGATGATACCATTGATGGACCATTGTCTCTAAAATGGCTGACCGATGGGCTGTTGTACCCAGAAACAGAAGGTTTTGCGACATCTATTCAAGATAAGGTAGTAAGAACACGGAACTATGAAAAGCATATACTACACATGGATGTTGTCGACCGATGTAGGAAGTGCGGTATAGTGGGGGAAACGATTGAACACCTTATCGGTGGGTGTGCAGTTCTAGCCCCTAATGCTTATTTAGGAAGACATAATCAGCTGGCGAAAATTATACATCAGCAAATTGCATTAAAGTATTCGCTATTAGATAACGCACCTGCTCCATATTATAAGTACTCACCTTCTCCCGTATTGGAATCATCTGATGCAATCCTATACTGGGACAGACCAATCACAACAGATCGAACGGTAGATTATAATAGACCAGACATTGTTCTAATTAGTAAAAAGGAGAAAAGGGCTTTTATAATTGACATCGCAGTGCCACTCTCTCATAATATCAGGAAAACCGAGTTGGAGAAAACCACTAAGTATGAAAACCTTGCGTACGATTTGAAAAACCAGTGGAAACTGCATAAGGTAGAGATAGTGTCTTTCGTTATATCCGCCGAAGGCCTAATAAGTAAGAACTTTTCAAAAAAATTGAAGAACCTTGGTATCTCAAAATCGATTGCCATAGTGGGACAACGTGCAGTGCTCTTGCAGACGTGCCACATTGTTCGTAAAATTTTATGCTAAGTGAGAGGAGTTGAATTGCTTTCTCATTTTGGCATTATAATATAGACCAGCTTAGGCTGAGATGCTGAGTTCAGTACGAGGATAATAATAATAATGTATTGAATCCTCAAGACAATACAAATATGCATGGATCAAGTCAAAACAAGAGCATGCACATTGCCACACTTATGTGTATAAATAGAATATATAACATTTAAACCTACATATAAATATTTTATTCTTGACAAGGTATATAATTTAATAATTTAATAAAGTATTTATTCAATCCCCACAACAATAAAAGTATCCAGGATTAAGTCGGATTGACAGAATTGACAGAATGTTCAGTGACACGACCTCAGAAATAATACATGAAATGATAATCTTGCACAAATAAACATTGTATACATAAATAAGCATTGAATCTAATTATTGATACGACATATATTCTTCTAAACTATAAAAACTTTGACTTATAAGAAATTCGCGCACTAATTTTTTAAATTCGTTGTCATTCTGAACATATTTAAATCGTTGTGGCAACTTATTATACAGCTTCACACCCCTATAGTAAACATTATGTTCAACTATCTTACATGAATGTATTGGTAAAACAAGTTCATCAGAGCCTCGTGTGTCATAGTGATGAAAATCACTATTTTTACGAATGTTAGAAAATTTCGCCTAACAAAGATGAAAATATCCAAAATATATAGTGATGGTATAGTCAAAATCCTGCATTGTTTAAAAATTGGTCGACATGTTGCCAGTAGTGACACCCCACCCATCATTCGAATTATCTTTTTTTGTATTTTGAAAACACGCATCAGATGAGGCGACCCACCCCAAAATATCAAACCGTACCTAGCGCGACTGTAAAACTCTGCATAGTAATATGAATGCACAATATCCGTGGTACCAACCCGTTTCAACCTATAAACAGCACATGAGAAGGCAGCTAATTTCTTGCATAGTTCAGCTATGTGTTCATCCCAGCAAAGTCTGTTATCGAGATGAACACCCAGAAATCTAGTACAGGATGTTTGCTGTATAGACTTACCGTTAATTTTTAGTAAATATGACTCCGTTATAGTGTGTGTTCGAGGAGTAAGAGCCATAAAACTGGTTTTGTCCACGTTAAGGGATAACTTATTATTCGTAAACCAACTATAAAATAATGTTTCTATAAAAGTTTTACCGGAATTGAAACAAAATTTAATAATATCTCTTTGTTCCATGGTGTTTTTGTGACGACGTGACAAAAGGTACTATCACTTTAAGAGCTATAATTTGACAATTCGCAGATCGGATGGCGGTCTCATATTGTAGAGGGGATACAGATACAGTTTTCAGATTATATATTGTTTCAATAAACAGCGCTAGTAGTTCTCTTTAAATTTAAAATGTTCCTTTATTTCACCGACACACTGTGTAATAATCTATTTCAAAAAAATATTAAACTATTTGGAAAGTATAAATTCGTTCCTGTATCACGTCGAAAAGTTTTAAGAGCGCCCTCGTATGACGAAAAAGTTTTAAGGAAGATTTCTTTTCTCCACGACGCGCCTGGCAACATCGTAAATACGTATTATCCAGTTTTTCGAACCCTGGAAATCAAGTATTTGTCAGTCGTGTCGTGGAAATCTTAAAAGTGGTCGGGAAAGAAGTTCGTTTTTTTTTTAATGTGTTTTGTGCGGTGACAATATAGCGAATGTTTGTCTTTAACGAAAACTCGCACATAATAATGGAATTAAAGAAAAATGTTTTAACCGTGATTTGATATCAAATGTGATATTCACCCGCAAATAAACTAAATAACTTGTCGTTAAACCTGTTAATTTTAAAGCAAGCTTGCGTTCAAGATCTGCAATTAGTGTACTTCAAGTAAAGTAATGAGACTTTATATATATCGTCAGTGCCAAGATAAAAGGATCTCAATTTATATATTTTATAGAATAAAATTTTGATTTTTAAAATAAATTTTTACTACAACAACCCGAATTTGTGCTTGTTATAAAAATTATAAATTTATTGTTTACTGTCATGAGGCTTACGCCGTTACGTACTAATTTCATTCTTTCGCTATGAGCTTCTTTCCTTTCGTCAGACCAAGTTGTTCCAGTCTTCCTACATTTTTCTCTCTGGCCAACCTTCCAAACGTTAACCTTGTGTCTGAAACAACCTCTATCCTGAATTTCACTTTGTGTAATATTTGCTGATCTTAGGTCCTATGTAATTATAGCAATCCATTTAATTATTTCTACTTTAGCTCTACTCCTGTTTTCATAAAATTCGACTATTTGTCTAGTTAACCTACTCGGATTCATCCGTTTTATGTGTCCGTAAAACTTAAGTCTTCTTTTTCTCATATCGCTATGTATATCGGTGTATTGTTTGATTTCTTTGTTTTCTCGAAGTCGGTATTTTGTGCTATTTATTTGTTTGGGGCCTAGGATGTTTCCTACGATTTTTCTTTCCTTCTTTTCAATGTCCTCGATGTCCCTCTTTCTATTCAAAATGAGCGTTTCTGCAGCATATAGACATTCTGGCTTAATAACTGTGTAATGTCTCAGTTTTGTGTTTTTAGATAGACATTTTTGGTTGTAAATATTTTGTGTAAGTCTCAATGCCGTTTCCATTTTTTGACATCTACCCATATATATATATATATATATATATATATATATATATATATATATATATATATATATATATATATATATATATCATCATCATCTTCATCATCAGCCCGCATCGATCCACTGCAGGATGAAGGCTTCTTCAGCATGCTTCCAACCCTCACGGTCCTGGGCTTTCCTCTGCCACTCGGGTCCAATATACTTAACGATGTCATCAATCCATCGTGCTTTCGGTCTTCTTCGCGGACGTTTGCGATCAAACGGTATCCACTCCAGGATTGCCTTGGTCCATCTGTCGTCCCATCGCCTCGCTATATGGCCTGCCCATCTCCATTTCAACTGTTTTACTCTTCCAATGATGTCACAGACTTTTGTTTGTTCCCTGATCCATGCGCAGGACTCTCTGTCTCGTCTTGTAATGCCAAGCATACATCTTTCCATTCCCCTCTGTGCCACCCGAAGTTTTTGAATTGATTGCGATGTGAGTGTCCAGGTTTCACTTCCGTATGTCATAACGGGTAGAACGCACTGATCGAATACTTTTCTTTTCAGGCAAAGTGGGAGTCTGCTCTTAAACACTATGTTGAGCCTACCAAATGCCTGCCAGCCACATTTAACACGCCGTTCCACCTCCCGGGCGGTATTCCCCTCCATTGAAATCCTCTGCCCAAGATATATAAAGCTGTCCACAATCTCTAAATCCATTCCTAAAACTTAAATTCTTCTGTCCTGAGCGAAGTTATTGAACATAACCTGACTCTTTTTCAGGTTTATTTTCAAGCCAAATGGTTCGCCAGCCCTTTGCAGTTCTTGTATGCGTCTTTGCAACTCCTCTGGGTCTTGTGAAATGAGAATAATATCATCTGCAAATCTAAGATGGTTTAAGTGTATATATATATATATATATATATATATATATATATATATATATATATATATATATATATATATATATATATATATATATATATATTATATATATATATATATATATATATATATATATATATATATATATATATATATATATATATATATATATATATATATATATATATATATATATATATATATATATATATATATTATATATATATATATATATATATATATATATATATATATATATTATATATATATATATATATATATATATATATATATATATATATATATATATATATATATATATATATATATATATATATATTATATGCATCAAGCACGTGCATCAAGACGATCTAAGTTCATTTTTTGATAAAATCGTAGTTTTTGTAAGTATCTCTTAAAGTATATGGATTTGAGAAAAAATATATAGGAGCATTTTGTAGGAAATTAAATTTTCTATAAAAAAGGCTCATTCCATTTTCTTCATAACATTCATATTTATGGAGATATTCTCGATAATAAATTCATTAACACCATATAGCCAACATTTTAAGACCTACAAACGTCATTTTTTCTGAAATATAAAAAGTTTTGTAACAGTTTTTTACTATATTTCAGAAAAAATTACGTTTTTAGGTCTTGAAATGTTGACTATAGGAGCTTTAAGTTTAATAGATTCAGTTCAAAGTTATCAATTTTCATGTTGTTTTCATACTTACTATTTCATTTGTGAATATTCAACTTAAGAGAGCATATCTAATTTTGGCAATTGTTCTTTATATCTCGTTAATATGAATCTTTTTAAATTATTGATTGATTTGTCCGTTACTTTGTGATAGTTCATTTTTTAGATTCGAATAAAACAATTTTTCAACAATTTGTTATCTATCACTTTTATATAATATTTATAACTATTTTTTTTATTTTAATATTTATATATATAACTTTTATATAATAAAGTTTAATGTTTCAATGGATTTTTTTAAATGGATTTTTTTGTTTCTTCAATAAACCTTCGATCACAATCTTGACAGCTAATTTCGCAAATCCCCGACTTTTCATGATGATTTACGTTATGCTTTGGATTACTCAGGACTTTTCTAAATTTATTATACGGTTTGTACACAACCTTAATACCCACTTTTTTCAAAATTTTGTCTAGCCCTCATATTAACTGGGCATCAACAATATTACCATAAATTTATTTTTATTCTGATCCTTTTGAAAAGTTGAAGATTATTTTAATAATTTTCTAAATATATGTTTTCTAATTAATTTATCTACAATGTTCTTATTATAACCGTTCACTTCGGATACCTTCCTAATTAATTTTAATTATGTGTTATAATTATCTTTGTTTAAAGGAAAATTCATTAATCGATTTACCATAAAAATTTAAACTAGCCATCTTATTTTGGAAGCTATGATTCGAATTGTTAGGAATGTAACTCGAAGTGGTGGTGTTTTCTACAAATATGAAAATCTAACCTATTTTTATTCTTTCTACTAACTAAAACATATAGAAATGGTAAACTATTACTATACGTCATCCACATATCTTAACCATACCATCGGAAAGTAAATTAATTCATCTTTCGCTTTGGATTTACTCATGAATAAGTTAGCTAAGAACGGTGACAGAAGATTGTCCATCGTCTGTTTGTTCCTTGGTCCAATTGACAACACGACGTTTTGAATGATCAAAATTATATGCTTTCAGAGCTAAATCATTTCATAAAATACACCATGTTGTGGATTCACCGAGTTCAAATTGTTGTGAACCTCCACGAAGAGAAATTTCTTGGTCTGGGTCAACACTTTCACGTACCAAATCAATATGCTTTTGTGATCGATCATTACGAATATATATTACTCTTCATTTATCTTCCACCGAACCAGTTTCTTCAAATTTTTGAACAATTCGATAGTTAGTGCTTCAGATGGACGATTTTGCAAATGCAAATGTCACGGAATTTTCTCTAAAAACATTTTCATTGAGAGCCTATATTCATAAAATAATTCAACAATGTTAACGCATAGTTGTATTGTGTACTACTCCATTTTTATAAATGTTATACACTACACTTCCAAAATGGGACTAAACCTAGGGAAATTCACAGTGTTTTATTCTTCCATCTGTGTTTTATTCAAGAATTTAAAAAAACCGCTTATTTTGATGAAAATTATAACGTTAACAAACACCTATCACTGTGTGGGAAGGTAGTCTATTAATTTTAAGACTCTCATTTTGCAGTCACTCCATTACTCTAGCGTTTTAAGAAAATTATAAAAAGAAAAAAAATGTTTTACCTAAAATGGAAAAAAAATGTAAAACAGATGAAACGATAAAAGGTCAAGGCCGAAGAAATGCACATCATGTGCATTCAGATGCAGGCCTTAGAAACAGCGGTACTCCACCATCCACGGTGCAGGGCCCCCAGGTTCACGGCTTCGACCACGTTAACCGCCTCTTTTTCTTCTTTCATTTATTGGTCGTGAATCTTCGTATTGCCGCACTTGTTATCTAATCGGCCACGACGATGAGGTTGTTTAATATCAGGGATTTGTAAAGAAGTTTTTTCAAATGATGAATGATTTTTTTTTGACAATGACATTTTTGCTACAATTCTTTCATGACAACTACGTTGTCAACTTCAATAAGTACAGACCAGTAAATCCTGCAGAGTATAGGTCAGACTAAATAGTTACCTTTTGATGACGAATGTAGACTAATCAAAAATGTGTACTAGAATATTCCAATCTTCATAGGAACATGTGAAAAGTTACGAGGGTTGCTATTTATGTATCCGGAATACTAAATAAAAACATATTTATGTTTATTGCTTCTTATGGCGTCGAAAATCGTTGACCACGTAGTTTTTTCTTCACGGACGGGAACAAAAAGAAATTATTCGGTGCCAAATCAGGACTGTATGGCGGACGACCCATCAATTCGATGTTTTGACCGGTCAATTGTTATTTCGTATTTAATTAAAGGCTTCTGGCAAACAAATGGTTGTGTACCATTCAGAATTGACCGTTTTACGGTTCTCTAGTGCCCACATACCCATTTATCCCAAAAAAAAACCGGCGACCTTTTCCTTCGAAGTACTTCTTGCTCGAAAAACTTTTGTTGGGTTTGGCTCATTTTCAAAGACCAATATAGTACACCGTACAGTACACACAATACAATACAGTCGACTACTGTTTACTTTCAGGCTTTGCGCCAATCGACACGAGCCTTTTTAAGCGAATGTCACATTATGCGGAATCCAACGCGCACAAATCCTTTTCACGGCTAAATGTTCATCTAAAATCTTATGTGTGATTGTCATACTATTGCCCCAATCTTACGGTATGTCACATGATGATCTTGCTTTATCAGTTCGCGTACAGCATCGATGTTTGCTGGCACAACAACCGATTGTGAACATTATTCGTTAAATTGTCCGAGAGGGAACGACGGCCACGATTGAATCAACAATGTCAAACTTTACGTTGTATGAATATATAAATAGCAACCCTGATAGTAGGCTCGTGGGGAATATTCAAATATTCAAAAACAAGATAATTTTTGCAGATGCAGTTTACGGGGACAATTAACGTTCGGGACTGCCAAAAACTGCAACCACTATCGATAACATTGAAAAAGTTCACCAAATGGTTCTAGACGAACGTCGAATTAAGGTTAGAGAGAGAGCAGAGGTTATGGGCATCTCCAAAGAACGTGTTTGTCATAAATTGACTGAAAATTTGGACATGAAAAAAATAACCGCGCGTTGGGTGCCGCGACTGCACACTCGGGACCAAAATCATATTCGAATGAACCTTTCCGAAACCGTCCTGAAGCAGTTTAAACGAAATAATCGGTTTTGGCGTCGATTAATCACTGTAAATGAAACTTAGATACACCACTACACTCCTGAAACCAAGACATAGTAAAAACAATGGGTTGTGAATCGACGTCGAAAAAGGTGAAGACTATTAAAAGGAAAAAACAATAACAGGGGCATATTACGCATTACTAATTGACAAGCTGAATGATGAAAGTGCATAAAAATGACCGCATTTGAAGAAGAAGAAAGTTTTGTTCCAACAAGCACTGGTAATTGACCATCCACCGTATTAACCAGATCTGGCTCGCAGCCACTTTCTTCTCTTTCCTAGGCTGAAAGTTTCGGTCGGAGGACATAGATTTTCATCGAATGAGGAGGCTATCACATTCGTAAACGACTGTTTTACGGAACAAGATATGAACGACTATTTGGATGGATTAAAGAGATGGGAGCATCGCTGGGAAAAGTGTATAGAATTGCAAGGAAACTATGTTTGGAAATAAAACGGAATTCGATAGCACCGCAAACTTCAGCTGAATTCAACGGAATGTAATTTTGAGAAAATCTGTGACCATAAAAATATCCACACCAGGTATACTTATGAACCTTTTGCTACACATTTCAGAATTAAATTAGTAATAACCATATTTGTTTTGCACTAAACTTCAATAATGTTGACAGTATTACAGTGTTATTTGTTGACATGACCACACTTTAACATAATGACGTCACAACATGGTAGCCAGCCATGATGCTTTCGTAGTCACTGATTTTATTTTAAATTTTTTAAATTTAAATTAATTTATAATTAATTGCAAACAATTTTTTAGATTTAACTTTTTCGCGTCGATTATAAATATTATTTATGGTAAAGTTTTAAAACAAAGTAAAAAATCGATAATTAGTTTTTATTCCACACCCTAATTGAAACGTTTCTGTAAAAGTTATACCGAGATTGAAACAAAAAGTAATATAAGCTTTTTGCTCCATTGTGTTTTTGTGACGATGTGACAAACGGCACTGTCAATTTGAGCACTATAACTTAACAATCCGTTGATTGATTCTAATGATAGCGATCTCGTTTTATACAGGAAATGTACATCTTCCAGATTATATATTGCTTCAAAAGATAGCGCTAGTAGTTTTCTTTGAATTTAAAAAGTTCGGTTATATTTTCGACGTACTTTGTATCTCTTACCTCTTGAGGTGCAGTGTGTGGCCAATATGATGGATGTGGTGACACACACGCGTGTGGTAACATTAACTTCTTTTAACAGATATCTCGTTTCGATATTGTTTAAGCTGGCTTATCAGGGTTTGATCGCTTTTTTTAACTCATAACTCGTTGCAGATACTCTTTTTGTTATCTTTTGGTTTCTCCAGTGCGACCATCATCGTCGTCTCGCGTTATTCGACTCGTTCTTTTTCAGCGAACGCTGGCCGTCTCCTTGCGGCTGCAGCGCTCCTGTCGCGTTGCATTTCTCTGACCGTGAACCTTGTCTTCGACCGGCCGACGAGGCTCCTCGTACTTTTTCCTCATCTCGGCTAGCGGCCCCACGAGCGCGGTTCTTCGCCAGGCAACAACGGCACTCTCTCAGGGTATCAACAAGGCCGACTAATTTTTAGGCAAGCACCATTTCTATTAGACATTACTTAGATTAGGCTGAAATTTCTATTAAATAGCCATGACTGTTGTATAATATTTATAAAGGAATTAGAAACATTTTTGATGAGCTGAAGAGTTTGGTTTTGTATCTGGAGATGATCCGTCAAGGTAATTAAAGCAAATAAAGTTACGTTTCTGATCTCATTCTAATCGACGTGTCTTGTGGTGTACCATAAGAGAAATCATTCAATTCAGGCGATAAGCACGTACACTCCATCTCCTATCTCAAGTAAATGTTGATTAATCATCATCAGTCCTGCATGTGGCTGTAACAAAAGTATCACGTATTTGCCAGATATGTTCGTGTCGATTTCGTATAGCTAGAAATCAAATAATGCCGTTTGTCACATCCTTAAAGATTTCTAGGACGCCTAAAATCACGTAATGATTCATAATTTTGATCCTCAAACTCGCCTTATCGATGTCCTCATAGAAGTAGAAGCAGCACTGTTCAATCGTCCCTTCGTTTTGTTTTATGTCGGAAGATTTACGGCTGATATTTGACATCATTAGTTTTTACATATTTAATTATGGAATCCTACTAATATTGTTAATGTGATATTCTTTGTCCTTCAATCACGCTCGAACGGATGGAAGGATTCTAATAAAATTTGGCATAGAAGTTAATTATGTCGTGGAATAAGACATTCGATATTATTATAACGCTCTGACGTATAAGGACATATTTTTTGACTTTGACATATATTTGGACTTTGACTTAATTTTTAATTTTGACATTGACATGTTTTGTAATTTTTTCTACCTTTAAATTTTTTTTAAGCTAACAGTAATTATTGATTGATTTGTCCGTTACTTTGTAATAGTTCATTTTTTAAAAAGGAATAAAACCATTTTATACTTTATATTAATTTGTAATATATAAAGTAACGAGTGAAATTAAATATTTTTTTTGTGTATGTCATATACAAAAATATACATTTAATTTTATACATTGTTATCTATCACTTTTATTATAAAAGTGATAGATGACAAAGTATAAAATTGTTTTATTCCTTTTTAACAGTAATTAATTTCAGAACTGACCCAAGTCAAAACACATGTCAATTAAAAATTAAACAAAAAAAAAACATTTAAAAAAATCTCTTCTAATAATTTATAATTAAAACTATAATATAAAGATAGTATATTGAAATATTATAAAAATGTATGTGTTACAATATTAAATTTATACTGTTATAGGAATAACATATATTATAAAATTGTAGCTGTCCTAATATATATATATATATATATATATATATATATATATATATATATATATATATATATATATATATATATATATATATATATATATATATATATTGGAATTTTCGGTCAATTATTAAATTACTATCTTTTTATTGTTTCAATTTTCAATTGACATATTTTTGGTATATTTAACAAATTAAATTAATTAAATTGGAAAAATTATATATTTCATTTAAAAAAGTTTGGGAAATAAGTTGTTCAATTAGATATAGTGGTAGGTTTTTAGATATAAATTTGCATTTTTTATAAAAATAATGTATATTGTAGAGTTGTTCTAAAAGTTTTGCCGTTAGAGGCGCATCAGCAACTGGAAAGGTCTATTTAGCGAACGTAATTTAACGTGGGTTTCGAACCACGGTCATCAGCTACCGAAAACCCCGGTCAGCACCCCCCTCGGGCTATTAACCCTTGGTTTTGTGCTTAACCGAAAGTATCTCGAGAAGCCTACCGACTGGCGAGTGACCAACGTAGAAAACCTCTCAGAAGGCATCCGGCCTTACCCAGCCTCGAACTGGCGTGACTGAGGTATGATTCCCCCACTCTTACCTCGAAACATTCACAAGAATTTTAGAAAATTTTTTTTGCCTAGTACGGGATTCGGACCCGGTCCACATTAACTGCCGTAACGTAAGGCTGACACCTTAGAAACCACAGCTAACGTGGCTCCGTAGAGTTGTTCTGAGGATGATTGGTAATTAAACTGGAACGTAAGCAAAACGATAAAAAAAATATAATTTAATAATTAAACCATCCTCAGAACAACTCTACAATGTACATTATTTTTATAAAAAATACAAATTTATATCTTAGTCTACCACTATATCTAATTGAACAATTAATTTCCCAAACTTCTTTAAATGAAATATGAATTTTTTTCCAATTTTCAATTGACACATATTTGACTTTGTTATATTTAACAAATTAAATTAATTAAATTCTTCCATTTAACACTAGAGAAACACTGAAGAGCATACTTAAATTCCTAGTTATGTCATTTCCCATTTTGATGTATAAAATTGGCCATCACGGTCACATCGTTGGATGGGATGGTAGCCCCTTCAACCTTCGCCCCCGCCTAGATCGATCTGTAGTAGCTCTTTGTAGGTTTTTTGTGTGTAATCAGCATCTCTTATTACATTGTCCTATCACTGCGTCTTTGGTCTACTACTGGTTCTATTACCCACTATTTATCCCTCAATAATTCTCCTTGGTATTTGGCATTCTAGGACTTTCGCTAAATGTCTTTGTGTCTCGCTACGTGTTTTGCTTGGAATTGATTGTGTTCGAAATTAAATTATTGGAATCCTCCAATTTACATTCTCATTCACATCACCAAAAATTATTTCTCCAAATACTGCAAGCATCTCCTCTGTTTTCTTTGCGAGGGTCCGCGTCTCGCAGCCCTAAGAGACCACCGGTCGAATGAGTGTTTTATAGATCTTAACCTTCGTGTTTCTAGATCTTAGAGCAAACTGTTTTTGTTATCTTTCATAATATGACTTCTGATATCTCCTATGATGTTTTTTTTTGTTTAGTTTCCTTCCCATATAAGTAAATTAAGCAATCATTTAACTTCAATTAAATTCATTAAACTTCAATGTTGCTATTGCCGATTATTCAGTTTCTTTCCGTTTTTTGATTGGTTCTCTTTTCCATCATCTATATTTTATCTTTACATATTTGTAGACCAGTTACTTTGATTTTCATCTTTATTTGATCTTAAAAAATAATAATTATAATAATATCATTATAATAATAATATATAATAATAATATATATAATAATATCATTATTTTCTAGTTTTTTCATACGCACCTATTTCATCAATGTTACATCAAAAAAGTTTAAATTTATTGACCAATGTTATTATTAGGGTACATTTAGACTTTTTTTTGTTATATTAATGATTGATGAGTGATATTAGTAGATTTCTCTTTTAAGTTGAAATAAATTTAACGTGTAGCAATAATTTTTTTGGATAAATCGCACCACTAAATCGGAATTGAAATTAATCATTTTGTTGCAGATATTTGTGGGTCGTTGGTGTGCAGTGGAATTTTCGATTTTTCATTCGTTAGGTGAGTACCAATTTACTAGTAGTTTTAGTGTTCAATATACACCATCATCAGAACGCTTGTAAATCAATATATTGTTTATGATAATTGAATTCTGATTTGATGAATATGCTAATATTAGAATTTAAAAACTAAATATTCTTTTCACTAGGTACACTTCACGCTCTCACATTAGTATTCTTTTGTAGAAAAAGTTAAGGGTAAAACTTTTTAATCCCTAGAGTCACACCCCAAAATATTTCGATGTTATTTCCTGACCCCCTGTATGTAAAAAGCATATATATATATATATATATATATATATATATATATATATATATATATATATATATATATATATATATATAGAGGTGATAGGCTGATTGACTTTGCTGAAGAACAAGAAATCTATATTATGAATTCGTTTTACAAGAAAACGGTCAACAGAAAATGGACATGGAAAAGTCCATCCGGACTCACAAGTCAAATTGACTACATCATGTCAAACGATAAAGCAATATTTTGCAATAGTACTGTCATTAACCATTTTAATGCGGGAAGTGACCACCGAATGGTACGAGCAAAGATTAGGATAAACTGCCAAAAAGAGCGCGAAAGAATGATAAGATCAAAAAGGGGCAACGTGGATTCTGGGGAGCTACTGGAGAGGGGCAGAGATTTTGAAACTGCTGTCAAACCGCTTTGCTGTGTTACAAGACCCGGAGGAGATGGAAATTAAAGACCAATATGAAGAAATCGCCAACAATATGCTTAAAATGACGGCTTCAATAGCACCAGAAGATAAATGTTTCAAACAGTCAAAAATTTCCAATGAGACCATTAATTTAATGAAAAAATGCCGGACAATGAAGAATGCAGACAGTCCTTTTAGCAGGGTCGAGTACGTTGAACTTTGCAAAATTATAAGAAAACGCATTCGAGAGGAAACGCGCCGATTCAACATACAGCTTGTGCAAAAAACTCGTGAAGAAAACAGAGGAATTAACAAAGCTAAGCAGAACCTTACAGCTTAGCAGCAGGTCATAGAAAGACACAACGAATACACTATGCCACTGTGCTTGGCTTTTATCGATTATAAAAAAGCATTTGATTCGATCTTAAAGCGGATCATCATGGATGCATTGCTTAATCAAGGTGTAGAGAAAACCTATGTAAATCTACTAGGATCGATATATGATGAAGCTACAGCGACAGTCCACCTTGACGATCTTAAGGTTGGAATACATGTAGAGAGGGGCGTACGGTAGGGTGACGAAATATCGCTTCTTCTTTTCTCAGCCTGCCTGGAAGAAGTGTTCCGTAATCTGGATTGGAAACAGAATGGAATAAGGATTAATGGTGCATGCTTAAATCATCTTAGATTCGAGATGATGTCGTTCTTATTTCACAAGACCCAGAGGAGCTTCAAAGATACGTACAAGATACGTGCAAAGAGCTGGGGAACCATTTGGCTTGAAAATAAACCAGAAGAAGAGTCATATATATATATATATATATATATATATATATATATATATATATATATATATATATATATATATACCCCTTTGTGGATCAGACCTTGACGTGGTAAAGGGGTTTGAGTAGGGCAATGAAGCTTTGAACTATGCCGTCTGGAGTCTATGCTCCTGGGAGGGTCACCCTTGGAGGACAGGTCAAAGCGGAGGCCTCAGACTAACATGATCCAAAATCTGCCAACCCGCATTGGACCAGCGTGGCAGATTACGGTCCATACCTTCAACATGGTATTTCAATATGTTGAAATATGACAGTACAACCTCAAACACGGCCCTCATTCCCCGGAGGCCAAGGGGCAACTACCTACGGCAGCCGGAAGACCTGCCCCAAGGCAGAGGGTGCTAAGAACCACCGGGTTAGATCAGGCTGCCATTGGACTTTTGACATTGCAACGTTAAATATACGGACTATGAAAACAGAGGCCCGATTGCAAGAACTGTTAATCGAACTTGACAACATACATTGGGATATTATTGGGCTCTGTGAAACATGAAGGAAGGGTGAAGAGTTAATCAAACTGGAACCAACTGGACACGTACTCTACACTCGAAGTACGGAAAATGGCCGATATGGCGGAATAGGATTCCTCATCAATCGAAAGCTGAAGGACAGTGTGGTAAAATTTGAAAGTACATCCGACCGATTAGCCCAATGCGTCATTCAGCTGAATAAAAATGCTTATGCACCAACTATAAGGCATAAAGATGAGGAAATTGCGGAATTTTATGATGATGTGGCCCAGCTTTTATACAAGGAGAAATGTAGGTACAAAATCCTGATGGGTGATTATAATGCCAGAATTGGAACAACAAGAACAGACGAAAATGCAACTGGCCCATATGGAACTGGTGAGCGAGACAATAGAGGTAACAGATTAGTTGATTTTGCTGAAGGACAAGAACTATATATTATGAATTCATTCTATAAAAAAAATATCAGCAGAAAATGGACATGGAAAAGTCCATCTGGGCTCACAAGCGAAATTGACTACATCATGACCAACGATAAAACAATATTTACCAATTGTACTGTCCTTAACAATTTTAATGTTGGAAGTGACCACCGAATGGTACGAGCAAGGGTTCGGATTGACTGTCGAAAAGAGCGCGAAAGAATGGTAAGATCAAAGAAGGGCAAGGTGGATTCTGGAAAACTGCTGGAGAGAGGAAGCGATTTTGAGATTGCTTTGTCAAACCGGTTTGCTGCGTTACAAGATCCAGAGGAGGTGGAAATATCAGTTCAATATGAAGAAATTGCCAACAATGTACTTCAAACGGCTGCTTCAATAGCACCAGAGGAAAAATGTCTCAAACAAACAAAAATCTCCAGTGAGACCATTGATTTAATGAAGAAACGGCGAGCAATGAGAAATGCAGGTAGTCCTTTTGGCAGGGTCGAGTACACTGAGCTCTGTAAAACTATAAGAAAACGTATCAGAGAGGACACGCGCCGATTCAATATGCAGCTAGTGCAAAAAACCCTGGAAGAAAACAAAGGAATTAACAAAGCTAAATAGAAGCTGAGAAACAAAAGAACGCAAATATATGCTTTAAAGCGTGAGGATGGCACAGTGTGCAGGACGCGTACCGAAATGTTAGAGATTGTCAGAAGGTTTTATTCCCAGTTATATGAAGATCAGAGCCAGTCAGGGACAGCAATACCCACGGAAGAACAATATATAATGCCAGATATCCTAGTGGAGGAAGTAGCAAATACTATAGAATTGATGAAGTACGACAAGGCTCCAGGAAAGGATAGTGTAACTGTCGAAATGCTAAAAGCTGGTGGTCGGACGTTACATAAAACACTGGCAAAATTATACTAAAAATGCCTCAAAGAACAAAAAGTACCTGACTTATGGAAAATTGCAGAAGTGATCCTTTTACATAAAAAAGGAGCACAGGAAGATTTAAAGAACTACCGTCCAATAAGCCTCCTATCAGTGATGTACAAAGTTTTCACTAAGATAATTTCTAAAAGAATATTAAAAAAACTGAATGACGCACAACCAAGAGAACAGGCAGGATTTAGAAGTGGATTCAGTACAATGGATCACATCCAGGTTGTACAGTAGGTCATAGAAAGGCACAACGAATACACCATGCCACTGTGCTTGGCTTTTATCGACTACGAAAAAGCATTTGATTCCATCTCAAAGCATGCGATAATGGATGCACTGCTTAGCCAAGGTGTAGAGAGAGCCTATGTAAACCTATTAGAACCGATATATGATGGAGCTACAGCCACAATTCACCTTGATGATCTTGAAGTGGGAATTAATATAGAACGAGGTGTACGGCAGGGTGACGCAATATCGCCTATTCTTTTCTCGGCTGGCCTTGAAGAAGTATTCCGTAAACTGGATTGGGAACAGGATGGTGTAAAGATCAATGGTGCAAACTTAAACCATCTTAGATTTGTAGATGATATTATTCTCATTTCACCAGACCCAGAGGAACTGCAAAGACGCATACAAGAACTGCAAAGGGCTGGCGAACCATTTGGCTTGAAAATAAACCTGAAAGAGTCAGGTTATGTTCAATAACTTCGCTCAGGACAGAAGAATTTCAGTTTCAGGAAGGGATTTAGATATTGTGGACAGCTTTATATATCTTGGGCAGAGGATTTCCATGGAGGGGAATACCGCCCGGGAGGTGGAACGGCGTGTTAAATGTGGCTGGCAGGCATTTGGTAGGCTCAACATAGTGTTTAAGAGCAGACTCCCACTTTGCCTGAAAATAAAAGTATTCGATCAATGCGTTCTACCCGTTATGACATACGGAAGTGAAACCTGGACACTCACATCGCAATCAATTCAAAAATTTCGGGTGGCACAGAGGGGAATGGAAAGATGTATGCTTGGCATTACAAGACGAGACAGAAAGTCCTGCGCATGGATCAGGGAACAAACAAAAGTCCGTGACATCATTGGAAGAGTAAAACAATTGAAATGGAGATGGGCAGTCCATATAGCGAGGCGATGGGACGACAGAGGGACCAAGGCAATCCTGGAGTGGATACCGCTTGATCGCAAACGTCCGCGAAGAAGACCGAAAGCACGATGGATTGATGACATCGTTAAGTATATTGGACCCGAGTGGCAGAGGAAAGCCCGGGACCGTGAAGGTTGGAAGCATGCTGAAGAGGCCTTCATCCTGCAGTGGATCGATACGGGATGATGATGATGATGATGATGATGATATATATATATATATATATATATATATATATATATATATATATATATATATATATATATATATATAAAATGTGGCTGGCAGGCACTTCGCAGGCTCAACATAGTGTTTAAGAGCAAACTACCACTTTGCCTGAAAAGAAAAGTCTTTAATCAGTGTGTCGTCCTGCCCATTTTGACATAAGGAAGTGAGACCTGGACACTCACATCACAGTCAGTTCAAAAATTTCGAGTAGCACAGAGGGGAATGGAAAGATATATGCTTGGCATTACTAGCCGGGATAGAAAGTCCTGCACATGGGTCAGAGAACAAACGATGGACCAGGGCAGTCCTGGACTGGATACCGCTTGATCGCAAACGTCCACGGAGAAGACAGAAAACACGATGGACTGTTGACATTATTAAGTATATTGGGCTCGAATGGCAGAGGAGAGCTCAGGACCGTGAGAGTTGGAAGCATGCTGAAGAGGCCTTCATCCTGCAGTAGATTGATACGGGTTGATGAAGATGATAAGTAATTTTACCAAAAATCATTTATATAAAAGTTGCAAAATAATGAAGTTCTTAATAGTTACAAAATTTGAAAACTGAACAACCCATTTTCAGCACAGATTTTCAATAAATGTTTGGGCTGGCGTAGTAAATGGCGTGCTTATTGGGCCTTTATTTTTTCCAGGTCTACTGACAGGTGAAAATTATTTAGACTTTCTTCGAAACAATCTGCCACAATTATAACAAGATGTTCCTTTAAATGTTAGACAGAACACTTGGTTTCTAAATGATGGGGCTCCGCCCCATTTTACATGAAAAGTTCACGAATGAATAATGAATTTCCTAACAGATGGATAAGGCGTAATGGACCCATTTCTTGGCCTGCACGCTCCCCGGATTTAACGCTCTGCGATTTTTTTCTGTGAGGCTATTTAGTCACTCTTAATAAGTTATTGTAATTTAAAATTGTCGCAATTTTATAAGTGATCTGATGGAGATTCATTAACATAATAAGTTAAACACGTTACAAATATACAAAGAAAAGCTACCAAACATTCCAAACTTTCAGTTTAACTGAACTGTTTAAGTAACTAAACTAAGGTACTGTTTAAGTAACTAAAACTGCTTGGAACCAATTCTGCACAGTTTTATTAATATTCATTTTCAGTTCTTCTGTCTCCAATTGGGTTTTTGAATAAAAAATAATTATCAAATATTGATAATCGATGCAAAAAACTTTTTAAAAACTTGTTACTATTAATTATAAACGAATTAAAATATGTACAATTAAAAAAAAAATCACGTGACTACGAACGCACCGTGATTGGCTGTGTGGTTTGTGACGTCGGAATACTAAAGTCTTTTCACGTCAGTACTATCAACGGCTTCTATTCGTATATATACTGTCAAAATTATTGTTGGTTAAGTGCAAAATAACATATCGATTACTAATTTAGTTCAGTAATGTGTGGCAAAGGGTTCATAAAGGTTAATTCTGATAATATACCTGCTGTGGATATTTTTATGGTCACAGATTTTCTGAAAAGTGATATTCGGTTCAATTCAGTTGAAGTTCGAGGTATTAAAGTATCGATGTAAGTTTTTTTAAAAATAATAATGTAAATGTAAATAAGAAACAAAATATTTCTATTAAATATAATTAAACTATTTATAGTGCGTAACGAGAAAGTTACGGTGACAAGACTATAGGTTTTGTTCAACTTAACGGAAAAAAGGTATGTAAAAGGACGTGTATGTCCAGAATATAAAGTTCGAAAAAAAGCTTATACAGTTACCTTGATTATTAAAGAAAAATTAATAAAAGTTTAAACACTCAATGTCACGATTGTGTAGCCTCAACAGATAATAAATACTCAAACAAAAAAAATATATAATGTTATATATTTGTAACATTGGTTTTAAAAAATAATGAAAAATGTTAAATATTGAATAACCAAAAGATTTTCTAGTTTTGTAATTATTTTTTAAGCGAAAAAAACAATATAAATCATAATTAGAAAAACAAAACACATATATACCGTTTAAATCGCTAATTTTATTTCAATAAAAAACACACTTTTAAATATACATAATAAAACTTCCCCCAACTAGGAAATTATATTACAGTAGATTATAATATGTTAACTATATTAATAATCAATTCAGAATATCAACACTATCACTATCCACTGTGATGAACAATCACTATCCAAAATTATATACATATTTGTTTAATTGTTTTCATTGAACTTTGCAATATTATTAAAATCATACCGATTCTTCAAACTACCACACTAAACTCTATTAACAATATTTAAAAAAAAAATCCACCCAGACTACATTACACTACTACCACATTATTGCTTTGATTATAAGTTTTACAAACCGCCACATTTGACTCTTAATAATATTTGTTATTTATAATAAATATAAATAAATCTGACTGCCAATAGCTCTAATGCATGACCAGTCAGAGATTTCCCAAATAAGAGAAGGCATCTTTTTGAGTGAAAAACTTTTATAGTCGAAGTATAGTCTCTCCTGTTAAGATCTACCCACCAGAAAACCACTATGTACCACAACATATCCTAGAAACCCTGTCAGCCTACCATCAGTCTTCAATGCCTATAATAAATTTCTAACCTATGTTTAAACATACCTTATCAAATACATATGTTCAATTAATAGATGTCATATACCAAAATCGTGAAACAACACTAAATATTTTCTTTATCTTTTGTTTGGATAGTTAGTTTGCTTTTCTTTTTTTGCATACTCCTTCAGATGTTTGTTTTGATTCCATGGAAAGCTGCTTGCCAGTCCTTAATTTAACTAGTTGATGTTCATCCAACTGATCACACAAATTTCTGTACTCTTCGACCATCTATAAATTAGATTATCCTGTAAAACTTTCATAAGTATGACTTTTCATATACGACTACCTTCCAAATTGGTAGTCGATTAATATTATTATTCGTATCCTACAAAATAGACTATCCTGTAGGGCTTTCTCATTGTTACTACCCTCGGTTGTGTTGCTACATGTAGATTCTTTGCGGAGACGTAAAAACATTTCTTCTATAAATTTGGCACGTTAATTTATTTTCCCTAGATGAATTAAATAATATAAATAAAAGTTATAAAAACAAGTGCAAAAAACAAAAGGAACCCTAACCTGATTTAATTCTGAACATACCTTTGAGCTTCCGTATTTTATATAAAGATATATCAATATAACGTCGAAAACGATACCGAAAGCAACAATAACAATTACAAGTAAGTATATTTTCAAATCGATAGCTAAATAACAAACGCAGTCAAATATGTTTGAGTAATTGTTTTATTTATTAAGTTTGATAAAATGTTTTATTTACCCGGGACTCCGATTCTTTCCGAACGTCTTTTTCAGAAAGAGCGCGAAAGAAAATTCCGTAATGCTCCGAGCCGAACCGATATTGGCCTTTGGTATAATTCTGAGATCACAATGGTTCCATTTTTTTTCGGGAATTGTTGGCGTATCATCGGTACTAGGTTTAAAAATGTATTTTCAATTTGATAAAACGTTTTAATTATAAGGAAAAAAAAATAAAAAAATAGTTTTGTTACAAAACTTATGTGATCTTTTCATTTATAACAAAAAAAAATTGTTCAAAAGCGATTGACTGCAATTAGGCTTTTGAATTAAAAATAATTATCCATTTTTTTACTTTATTTTAAAACTTTATCATAAATAATATTGATAATCGATGCGAAAAACTTTTTAAAAACTTGTTACTTGTTACTTGTACAATTGATTATAAATGAATTAAAATGTATAAAATTTAAATAAAAATCACGTGACTACGAACGCGCCACGATTGGCTGCTATGTTTATGACGTCGTCAACGGTTTCTATTCGTATATATACTGTCACAATGATTGTTGGTTAAGTGACAAAGGGTTCATAAAGGCTAATTCTAATAACATACATGCAGTGGATATTTTTATGGTCACAGATTTTCTGAAAAATTACATTCGGTTCAATTCAGCTGAAGTTCGAGGTGCTAAGCATCGATGTAAGTTTTTAAAAAAATAATAATGTAAATGTAAATAAGAAACAAAATATTTCTATTAAATATAATTAAACTATTTGTAGGGTGTTACGAGAAAGTTACGGTGACAAGGTTATAGGTTTTGTTCAACTTAACTGCAAAAATAAAACAAAACACAAAACACATACTGTTTAAATCGCTAATTTTATTTCAATAAAGAATATACTGTTAAATATACATAATAAACATTCCCCCAACTAGGATAATATATTACAGTAGATTATAATATGTAAACTACATTAATAATCAATTCAGAATAAAAACAATCACTATCCAAAATTATATACATATTTATTTGATTGCTTTCATTGAAGTTTGCAATCCTTTTAAAACCACACTGATTCTTCAAAACACCATACTAACCTCTATAATCAATATTTTCAACAAAAATCCACCCATACTACATTATTGCTTTAATTAAAGTTTTCAGTAATTTAATCAGTAAACCTTTTTTTTAGTGGAAAACTTATAGTCGAAGTGTGGTCCTATTAAGATCTACCCACTATGTACCACAACATATCCTGGAACCACTGAATAATTTTCTAATCTATGTTTAAACATACCCTATCAAATGAATATGTTCAATCAATAGATGAAATCTTGAAAAACAAAATATTTTAACTGTTTTGTTTTTAATAAACTAAACTTGAAGAGATTTACCACTAAACACCAAAACACTTTTTTGAACTGCTCGACGCACGTTTCGCTAACCATGTTAGCATCATCAGGAGATGATTTAATCTGTTTTGTTTTTATTTAAAATATAAATATACTATTTTCTTTACTTTTTGTTTAGATAGTAGGTTTGCTTTTCTATTTCCTTTTTTTTGCATACTCCTTCAGATGTTTGTTTTGATTACATGAAAAACTGCTTTGCCATTCCTTAATTTAACTAGTTAGTGTTCATCCAACTAATCACACAAATTTCTGTACTCTTCGACCATCTACAAATTAGATTATCCTGTAAAACTTTCATAACTATAAGACTTTTCATATACGATTACCTTTCCAATCCGTAGTCGAATTTTGTTCTTGTCTGTTCTTGTCTAATTCTTGAATATGATAATTCCTATACTACAAAATTGACGATCCTGTAAGGCTTTTTTATTGTTACTACCCTCGGTTGTGTTGCTACTTGTAGATTATTTGCGGACACATAGGAATATTCCTTCTTATAAATTTGGCACGTTAATTTGTTATTCCTACATGAATTAAATAATATAAATAAAAGTTATAAAAACGAATGCAAAAAACAAAAGGAACCCTAATCTGATTTCATGCTGAATTTACCTTTGAGCCTCCATATATATGAGAATAACCAACAGTCAAAAATATAGGTTAAACCCATAGAACAATGACTAAAGATCGATAAATTGTTTTATTTGCCCGAAACTCTGATTCTTTCGGAACGTCTGTTCAGAAACATGGCGAAAGAATATTTCGGTATTAAGTAACCAAATTGCCCCGAGCCGAACCGATTGGCCTTCGGTACATTCTGTGAGGTCACAGATTGCTCCGATTAGTTTCGGGAATTGTCGGCGTGTCATCGGTACTAGGTTTAAAAATTTATTTTCAATTTGATATAACTTTTTAATTATAAGGAAAAAAATAAAAATAGTTTTGTTATAAAACTTATATAGGATATTTCCATTTATAACAAAAAAAAATTGTTCAAAAGCCCAATTAACGTCCAAAGAATAATAAAAATCCAGAGAATAAGGTGGATGCGGTGTCAGTTCGCAATGCAGATGCTGGACTAATTTTGCTGTTACATTGGCGGACGAAGGGGGAGTGTGCCACAGTATACCACTCCCCTGTAATCGTTTTTCCCTTTTCCAAATAGTCGATGAAGATTGATGTCTTGCGACTCCCAGGAAACAGTGGTCATGACATTTCCGACCGATGAAAGTCCCATTATTTGACCGTTTATGCTGTGTGTGATGGGGCGTTGTCGTGCTGCAAAATCACTTTTCGTATCTTGTAGCTCATTCTGGTCGCTTTTCGATCAGTGCATGGTTCAAACATTCACGACACCCTTCTGATCCCACCAAATGCTTAGCATTATCTTCTTTCCAAAGCGATTGGGTCTCACCTTTCCCCCACCTATTGAAAAAGTACCGGACTTTTGACTTGGAAATTGAAATTTAAAGTACCGGAATAATGACTGAGTCCGGACCGAACTCAGTCAATATTCCGTAAAGGTCTTCTATGTTGATTGTAAAAAAGGTGTTTATTTCCTTAATTTGTTGGATAAATTCAATCAGCAGTATTTTGTTTGCAAAATAAATATCGAAAATGATTTTTTCCGAGCGATATAATGATGCGAGCTAGCCTGTAGTTTTATCGGCCTTTGACGCGACGACCACGACGACAACTTTCCGTACGTAATGTAGGTTGGTGAACCCCGTGCCACCGAGATTCGCAGCCACCCAAGGGCGTTCATGCAACCCAGACGCATAACACGGCGTTGCCAGCTTTACACAATGCAAATTCCTGCGGTTCAACATTTACCCACGATTATAGTCATTTCATTTAACCATCATCAATCAACCTTTTGTTTCGTCAGTTTATCACTAATTGACTTTTATTTTACCTTTTTTTTATTACCCCGTTATTTTCTTGCGGGGACCATCGGCGTTTGGCAACACAGCGTACGAGTGTCATTTTTTTTCGTATGTGATATTACGCTTTCATGGCTACCTGGATGGGCAAGATCGAAAGTGGATTTGTTCAGGGTGATCACATGGTTGTTTCATCGATTTCACAGGCAGGTTTTTCAATCCAGTTTGGTTCGTAATGAATGATGACTGAGAAGAACTAAATCGTCAAATTAAATATATAAGCGTTCTAAATTATAATACAATATATTACACAGGCCTACAAGAAAAAAAAATCGTGTCTAGGATTTTAATCTATATACTTTTATATAGTTTTTCTCTATTTGCTCTACTTTTTTAGATACATCCACTTATCTATCAATGTTTTTTTCAATTCAATACATCCAAGTATGGGTGTTCTAAAACTTTTTGTTATACAGTTCCTGTATTTTTGCTCCATTGTCAGTCTGCTGTTGAGTTAGTTTCAGGAAAATCCACCAGATGGCATAAGCATTGCCTTTCCGATAATTGAAGTGAGCTTCAAAGCTTGAACTAGTGTTGAGGTTAGTTTGTGAGTTCTCATCGTACAGGGTAGATCGAAATAGGCCTCGCGTGATATTTGTGTTTAGGAGAGTTGTTATAAAGTTAACCTAAAACGTACTGTGTTGTAGATTGTTGTATTTGCGTTGTTGAATAGAAATAAAATAAGTTCAAGTAGAAGATGTTGTGTAAATCATCCTGATGTGTTTTTCTACATATATGGAGCATACACGTTAAAAGGAAACAGAAAAACTGTTAAAAACCCTGGGCACCGCATCTGGCCTGTAAAACTTGTACAGAACATTTATGACAGTGGACTACCGGGAAAAGAAAAAGTCTAGAATTCGGCATATCGATGGTTTAGAGAGAACCCAAAAACCACTTCGACGATTATTATTTCTGCCTAGTAAATATTACTGGAATCAATCGAAACAACCAGTGGAGTTTAGCCAGTGGACTTATCCTGATTTAGGTAGTCTCTCGTCCGGTCCCTCACTCAGAGGAAGTGCCCAATTCAATGTTTGATCAACTACCAGACCTCTGTGAGGACGAGTATATCGTTGACTTTTTCCTTTATTATTTTTGTATATACTAATATTTGTATAATATCAAGCAGGTTTTCGACCGGGCAGATCCTGCCCTGAACAGATCCTGAATCTAAAGTTGATCCTAAAACATCAAAAACTGTACAATAAAAATCTCATTTTTATTTGTGGATTTCAAAAAAGCATATGATTCTATTGACCGCGAATCTTTATTCCGAATCTTGAAAAAACAAGGACTAGATCTGAAAACGCTGGCAATTATTAAAGCAACATTAACTAACACAAGGTCAAAAGTTCAATTCATGGGTGACATCTCAGACCCCTTTGAAATTAAAACTAGAGTGAGACAAGGGGATGGACTCTCGCCACTCTTATTTAACTGTGTTCTAGAAAGAGTAATACAGGAGTGGCGTAAGGAAAAGTCGGCCCTGAATATTGACCAGCCCCTTTAAACTGGGGAGAACCAACATCAACATTGATTGTCTGGCGTTTGCTGATGATCTAGCAATTTTAGCTCAAGATGTATTAACGGCACAGAAACAGATTGAAATTCTAAAAGAAACAGCATAAAAGGTAGGACCTCAAATTTCCTTTGAAAAGGCACAATACATGACCTGCAACAGACTAAGAACACCTAAAAATAAAATATGGTAATATCAGACAAGTCTCTCAATTCAAATATTTAGGTGAAATAATCATGGAAAATGGGTTGGAAAAAGCGGCCAATAAGGGATGTCAAAAAATGGAAACGGCATTGAGACTTACACAAAATATTTACAATAAAAAATGCGTATCTAAAAACACAAAACTGAGACATTACAACACAGTTATTAAGCCAGAATGTCTGTATGGGGTAGAAACACTCATTTTGAATAGAAAGAGGGACATCGAGGGCATTGAAAAGAAGGAAGAAAAATCCTAGGCCCCAAACAAATAAATAGCCCAACATACCGACTTCGAGAAAACCAAGAAATCAAATAACGCACAGATATACATAGTGATATGAGAAAAAGAAGACTTAAGTTTTACGGACACATAAAACGGATGAATCCGAGTAGGCTAACTAGACAAATAGTCGAATTTTATGAAAATAGGAGTAGAGCTAAAGTAGAAATAATTAAATGGATTGCTGCAATTAAAGAGGACCTAAGATCAGCAAATATTACACAAAGTGAAATTCAGGATAGAGGCTGTTTCAGACATAATGTTAACATTTGGAAGGTTGACCAGAGAGAAAAATGTAGGAAGACTGGAACAACTTGGTCTGACGAAAGGAAAAAAGCTCATAGCGAAAGAATAAAATTAGTATGGGCGCAAAGGAAGGCTAACAACAACAAACGCCTCTAATTGTACTTCGCGTGGTCCACCAGGGCCCATACGTGAATAGTAATAAATATTTGTATAATATAGTACTAAAAATTCCGTGTTTAGTTTTTTTATGTTTGATCCATTGATTTATCTTAAAATCATCATCATCATCATTCACCCATTGTCGATCTACTGCAGGATGAAGGCCTCCGCAGCTTGCTCCGCTCCGCAATATGCTTGATGATGTTATCAACCCATCGTGTTTTAAGTTTTCTTCGTGGACGCTTATGATTAAGCGGTATCCATCCCATGATTGATTTGGTCCATCTGTGGCCACATCGTCTCGCTATATGGCCTGTCCACCTCCATTTCAATTCCTTCACCTTTGCAATAATGTCACATATTTTCATCTGTTCTCTGATCCATGTACAGGTCTATCTGTATCGCTTTGTAATGCCAAGCATACACTTTTCCATTCCCCTCTGTGCTACCCGAAGTTTTTGAACTGATTGTGATGTGAGTGTCCATGTTTCACTTCCGTATGTCAGAACATCTAAGACTTTTCTCTTCAGACAAAGCAGGAGTTTGTTCTTAAACACGATGTTGAGCCTGCCAAATACCTGCCATCCACACTTAACATGCCGTTCCATTTCCCGGGTGGTATCACCCTCCATAGAAATCCTTTGCCCAAGATATATGTAGTAGTCCACCACCTCTAATTGCCTCCTAAAATAGATATTCTTCTGTTTTCAGCAAATTTGTTGAACATAACCTGACTCTTTTTCAAGCCCGGGCGGTTCTCCCGCCCTTTGCAGCTCTTGTATGTATTTTTGTAGTTCATCTGGGTTTCTGAGTGACAGGAGAATTATATCATCTACCAATAAAGTGGCTTAAGTATACACCATTTTTTTGTATTTTATCCTGCTCCCAATCCAGATTACAGAATACCTTTTCAAGGCAGGCTGAGAAAAGAATAGGCGATATTGAGTTATCTGCCGTACACTTCGTTCTATGTAGATTTAGCTTCAAGATCATCCATGTAAACTGTCGCTGTAGCTTCATCATACATAGATCTCAGTAGGTTTAGATAGGCTCTCTCTATCCCTTGGTTAGGCAATGCATCCATAATGACTTGCTTTGATATTAAGTCTAATGCCTTTTCATAGTCAATAAAAGCCAAGCATTGCGTATTCATTGTGCCTTTCTATGGCCTGTTGGACCATCTATTGTATTGAATCCTACTTGTTCTCTTAGTTGTGCGTCATTCAATGTTCTCAATATTCTTTTAGACATTATTTTGGTGAAAACCTTGTACAATACTGACAGGAGGCATATTGGACGGTAGTTTTTCTAAATCTTCCTGTGTTCCTTTTTGATGAAGAAGAATCACTTCACCATTTTTCCAGAGGTTGGGTATTTTTTGTTTTTTGAGTTATTTTGAGTACAATTTTGCCAGTATTTTATGTCAAGTTCGGCCGCCTGCTTTTAACATCTCAACTATTACACTGTCCTTTCCTGGAACCTTCCCATTCTTCATCGCTTCTATAGCATTTGTAACTTCATCCACCAGGATATCTGGTATTTGTTCTTCCTTGGGCATTGCATTGCTGATAACCGTTAACACGTTCCCTGCACACCTGGCCATCATCATGCATTAAGGCGTACATTGTGTTTTGGTTTGTTTATTCCCCTGTTTTCTTCTAGTGTTTTTTTGCATTAGCTGCATGTTGAACCGATGCGTTTCTTCTCGAATGCGTTTTTTATAGGTTTGCAAAGTTCAACGTACTCGACTCTGCCAAAAAGACTCCTGCATTTCCCATTGTACGCCGTTTTTTCATTAATTCAATTGTCTCATTGGAGATTTTTGACTGTTTGCAACTTTTTTTGCTGTTTTTGCTTTTCGATGATTTTTTCATACCGATCTATTATTTTCATATCCTCTGAGTCTTGCAACACATCAAAGCGGTTCGATAAAGCAATCTCAAAATCGCTGTCCCTCTGAAGCAGCTTCCCAGAATTTAATTTGCCTTTCATTGATCTTACCATTCTTGTACGTTCTCTTCGACAGTTTCACTTCCGACATTAAAACGTTAAGGACAGTACAATTGCAAAATATTGTTTTATCGTAACGTATTTTTCACTAACATGTAATATCTTAGAAATTTGATCTCTTAGGGAGAATTAATGCCATATTTGAACTCAAATTCGTATGAAATCAGCTCGAAATATCCCGGCACCAAAACAACTGTTGGCCTCTATTATACAGAGTGTATACGATTCAATATAGCAAAGTCCAGAGGGTTATTTTAAACTTTTCGATCTTGCCTTTTTTTGTATCAACTCATCGTTAACTATCTGAAGTATATTTTCTGTAAAAACTACCGAGAATTGTTAAATAAAACACAAAAAAATAATAATAGACTTCAGCCCCTTCAGCGAATTTTCTTTTATATTCTCAGTTGACTCGAAACGCCTACCTCGAAGTGGTAATTTTAACTTCGTGAACAGAATAAAGTTACACGGCGCCCCATGTCATACGAGTACCGTGCTTGATTGATGACGTTCATTGAGTTTTTTGCCAAAAACTCTTGAACAATGATGGAGCATTATCGCAATGCAAGATCCATGAATTGTCCTTCCGCAAATCTCACCGTTTTCGGCGGATATTCCTTTTTCAAAAATATCAAAATCTAACCCATTTTTATTCTTCCTACTAAACCATCCAAAAATTAATACCTTCATAAGGTACGATTGTCATATAAATCGAATGTAGTTTAGTTTTAGAATCAGATTGAATCATCTCCCGATGTTGCTCACATGCTGAGCGAAACGCGCATAAAAAGTTTAAAGAAGTGATCGCCGCACAGCAAGCAGACGAACCATCTGTTTTTCATCGGATAATTCAAACAAATTGTTCCACTAAATTCAAAACACACGCAAAATTTCATTGGTGTGGACCCAGCTTTAGAGCGTCTACATTGCCGCGCTCGCGTACTACATACAACACATACAGCCTGCACAACACAAAGTTTTATTGGTGTGGACCCGGCTTTATAATCATTCACTTCGGACACCTTCCTAATTAATTATTGTTGCTATAATTATCTTCGTTTAAAGAAAAATTGATTAATTCATCTACCATACAATTTAAACTATCCATCTTATTATGAAAACTATGTTTCGGATCGTTAGGAATGTATCTGGAAGTGGTACTAATTTCTAAACATATCAAAATCTAACCTATTTTTATTCTTCCTACTAAACCATCCAAAAATGAATACCTTCGTAAGGTACGATTGTCATACAAATCGAATGTAGTTTAGTTTGCTGAAGCGAAACGCTTTAACATGCCGAGCGAAACGCGCATAGAGAAGTTTAAAAAAGTGATTTGATGGTTAGTGGTGAATCTCTTTGAGTTTAACAAGTTTTTTTCATAATAGTATAATGTTTGTAGTTATAGTTGGTACAAAATATAATCTGATGCATGTCATCGGTTGATGACATGCATCAGATGCATGTCATCAATCGATGGCAGATTTTTCAATTTGATATATTTCCTAAGTGGATATGTGATATATTTATATAGACAGATATGGTATTTCAACCCAGACACATGGGAAGAGATGGTGGTAATAGGCAACAAGACTATATAAACAGGTGGCGTTTAACCATACAGAAAATGAAATGGTATGATATATTTGTATTTGATCTAAAATTTCTTCCTTTAATTATATATACTACAGATGATAGTAGTGAGTCCAGCCAGTACATTTCTGATTCCGATTAATTAAAATATAAGTACATGCAGATATTTCATTGTTTTTTTCCGTTTTGTACTTGCATATTATATATCAATAAATGCCATTGTTAATTATATAATCTTTTTATTTTAATAACCATACAAATATTAGAAATTATCGATGGTTTTTAAACGAAGTATTTTGAAATGTGCTTAATCTATCTACAGCTTTGAAAATAAAAATAACAGGAAGGAGCTTTATCTATCTTAATGCACGTATAAATGGAGGCGGAAACGGCCATATTGAAACACCACAGATGACTTATTGTTTTGGAATTTTGGTAGTTGGTGTCAACAATTTAGAAGTTTATTAGTAGATTTGTATAATTTTACTGTGTTTTAATAAATAATAACTGCCGAAAAGTGTATTGGAATATTTTTTTTTTCTAGTGTAAATACATATTAATACATTTATATATTCACAACAAAAGAAATAATATCGGAAGTAAGATAAACACATAAAATATGGTCAGTTGTACGTCTTGTGGTTGTTCCCCGACACGAAAAAAATAAAAATTCAGGAGTAACACTGCATAGGTAAGTGCTTATAATTATAAATTTATCAATTATTTAGAAATAAAAACTTATTTTGTTTTAATGACATTTTAAGGTTATGAAGTAAACATATCGCTTGGTATGCATAGACGTAGTCAAATTGATTTAGGTAAAATAATATAATTATAATGTTATTCAAGATAGTGATTATCTTTTTTTAAAACTTACTTTTTTAACGTATGTTCTATAATGTTTAGTTTTCTGAGATATTGAGCTTTAAAAATTCAGATAATTTTTTTTGATACATTTAAAACATGTTACTTTACTCATATAATCTTTAAAATATAACTAATCATATAGAGTGTTACAGCATTTACTCTTGCAAGTTAGTTTTTTTTTTGGTTGTGAAAAATGAGGCCTCTTCAGCATGCTTCCAACTCTCGCGGTTCTGAGCTTTCCTCTGCCAGTCGGGTCCAATATACTTAATAATATCATCAGTCCATCGTGTTTTCGGTCTTCTCCGTGGACCTTTGCGATCAAGCGGTATTCAGTACAGGACCGCCCTGATTCATCTTTCGTCCCATCGCCTTTATTGCTTTATTGTTTCCAATGATGTCACTCACTTTTGTTTGTTCTCTGATCCATATGCAGGTCTTTCTATCCCGTCTAGTAATGCCAAGCATACATATTTCCATTCCCCTCTGTGCTACTCGAAGTTTTCGAACTGACTGTGATGTGACTGTCCAAGTCTCAAACAAAGACTTTTCTTTTTCACGCAAAGTGGTAGTTTGCTCTTAAATACTATGTTGTGCCTGCCAAATGCTTGCCAGCCACATTTAACGCGTCGTTCCACCTCCATTGAAACCCTCTGCCCAAGATACACATAGCGTTCCACAACTTCCAAATCCGTTCCCAAAATAGAAATCCTTTGTCCTCAGCAAATTTATTGAACATGACCTGACTCTTCTTCTCTCTACTCTACTGTAGAAGCTGGATGTGATCCACTGTACTGAATCCTGCTTGCTCCCTTGGTTGTGCGTTATTAAATTTATCATTCAGTCATTTAATCTTAGTATTCTTTTGGATAGTATCTTGGTGAAAACTTTGTACACCACTGATAGAAGGCTTATTGGACGGTAATTCTTTAAATCTTCCCGTGCTCCTTTCAAATGTAAAAGAATCACTTCTGCATATTTCCATAAGCTGGATACTTTCCATAAGCTGGATACTTTCCATAAGCTGATATATGAACCTTAGCTCGGTGTAAGATGCAACTGATTACCTAACCAATTTTTCAAGATGATATGATTTTATGACAGAAGATTCCAATTTCTTAATAACTTTTTGTCGTATTAGCCCCATACTCTTTGAAAAAAGAAATTTTTTTAAATTAATTTAAATGTTTACAGTAACGATAATTATACAATCAGTTATTGTTTTAAATAACTGTAAACTTATATAAGCTTCTTGTTTTTATTTTTATTTTTATTAAAGTTTAAAAATTATTTATTAAAGTTAAAAAATTATTCACTAAAGTAAGGTTATGATGTTTAATCACAATCTGGCAACAGGGCAATCTAAATGTTGATCACGTGCTTAATTGATTTGTGCGTCGGATTTTATTTTGTACGAACCATATTGTTGTAGTATTTTATTTTCTGGACCAGTAAGTACATACAATAAAATATTTTTTAATGAAAAAATATACTAATTTAAAAAAAAATCCATAAGTTGGAAGCTGGTAAAGACTATACACTACAATGCTGACCAATAGAACACCATACCGACATTTTCGGTGATACCAAACAATGGTCGATGGCCGTCCATGACTAATAGATCAATAGTTTGTAGCTGTGGGGTGAGGCCCAAAGGTAGAGGGGCTGAGAAATGGGTGTACCCTTGGTACTCTGGGCCCATTTTTTTTAGTCAAAATATTAAAATTTTTAAAACTACTGATGATGAATTTTCAAAAAATATGGGTGTGATATTTATCTTGTTTGAGTATGTCAAATTACTTTGCATATTTTTTTGATAATAGTCTCATTAAAATTCTTCCGGAGAAGGAAATTGCAATAGGAGAAAATCACAAAACACTCTCTATTGAGCTTCTACAAGAACATACAAAATGTGTAAGGTTATGAGGATCGTATTCAAAAATCCAAGATTCATTGCAATCAAAACACGTTCCCCTTCTATCGTTCTACGAAATGAGAAGCGTACAAGAATTGCATGATGAAGATTGGAATTTCTAATTTTGTTGATATACTGAAAATGTTGTAATAATATTGTAAAAAAAGTTCATTATTGTAGATTACAAGGAGGGCACCAGTTGGAGCATTTGTTTTTTTGATTGATATTTTAAACTAAACTCATCAGCAAAAGTCTTACATCCCCCTTATTTATCTAAAAAATAAATTAATCTCAATATAGCGTCTATGCGCAATAAAAGCTATAGAATTTATTTATTTGAAAAATCAATAAACATAAACGTGCCAACAATATCTTTGGATTTTTTATTAACATTTACCAGCAATGTATTTATACGATGTTTCACTACATCAGTTTATTTGTGTTAATCGTACAGTATAACTATAAACGTGCCTGAGGCTGAAATTTCTGCATTTAATAGGGTCCGAATTATTACCTTGTACCAAGAAGGTTTCTCGCGACATCAAATTGGTACTCGTTTAAATGTTGTTTGGAGTACTGTTACAATTCGAAGATTCGAAGAATGTTGGTGATGTTGATTCACTATTGAGAAGTAGCCGAAGGGTTACAAATGAGGACACGATCGTTATCTTGCTCAGTATGCACGAAGAAACCGCTCAGTACCGATTAGAGCGATACAATTTCAGTTCCAACGAACGTACAATTGTGCTATATCAAGTCGTATGGTTTCCAGGGGGCTTTTCAACGTTGCGTCTGCCCAATTAGAGTTCCCTTATTAAGTTTCCAGCAAAGGCAAAGACGGTTTCAGTGAGAGAGAGAGCATCAAGCCTAGTTATTGCCTCAATGGAGAAACGTCGTTTTTATCGATGAAACAAGAATTGGTTTAATCAGCGATGATTAACGTCAGAGGGTTTGGAGGGAGGTAGGAAGACCGCATCGCCTATTGAAGTAGCTGTATATTAGGGCGGTAGCGAAATGTTTTGGGGAGAAATATGTTACAATAGAAGAACAGAGCTCATTCATTTCCCATAAACAACGAACGCACATTTCTACTTGGAACATACCATCAGACCTGTTATTTATCCATTAGAGCAAGAAATTGTTAACAATTTTATCTTTATGGATAATAACGCCCTCTTTATGATTAGACTGGCCGCCATTATCGCCGGATATGAATCCAATCAAACATATTTGGGAATACCTTTCTAGAGCCATTAACCGTAGGAACAATCCGCCAAGAAATCCGGAACAATCCGTCAGGAGCTAATTTTAGCCGCTCAAGAGGACTGGACCAATTTATCACAAGACACTATTAATAACCTAATTATTGGAATGCATCGAAAAGTTTACGCATTAATAAGAAGTAGTGGAGGTAATACTGACTATTAGTTGAACAATATTTGCATTAATTTAGTTTATGATACAGTAAGAACAAAAACAAAACTACTCATTTTTTCTCTTGCACGCATCCACTAATCGTTTAAGCTTTCTTTTGAAAAAATAACCAAATTTATTTTCGTATCAAAACAAAAATAAAAAGGGGGATGCAAGACTTTTGCCGATGAGTGTAGTTTCTTTTAGCAAAAAAAGTTGTATTGTTGTTGAATAATAATTGATTGTTTTAAACCGTCTACTCCAATAAAGAAATGTGACATAACATTTTTTATTTCGAATTTTAAAATTTGTCAACTTGTTAAAAAAATACAGTGTTGCTATTTAAAAATATTGTTTTAGTAGCTACTGAAGAAACTTGGCAACACCGGAAAATTATTTGTAAATTTTTCGTAGTCAAGTTATTTCCTACAACTTTGCATTTAGAAGTACCAGTCTATCAGTTCAAATAAAAAAGTTGACCTATATCAGGTTTTAAAAAAATTAAACTGTATTTTTTATCATGGTGTTTGAGTGATTGTTTTATTAATGAATAAATAAACTTATATTTTTTCGCTTTATATCAATTCGAACAATAAAATTGTGAGAGAAATACAATTGCGATTTGTTCGCCACATTGTAGGGCTTATCGCTTATCCGACTTGACCTTGAACTCTGACGATAATAAAATGTAAAGAAAAATAGATACGATTCTAATTAAATCCTGAACCGATAAGATATCCAAAATGGCGGTCGGTCGGGTGATAATGACCGAAATAGCTCGGTATTTTTATGCTTAATATTGCCCGATAAATACAGTTTACCAATTAAAATTAACTCACATGTTTTATTAAATTCTTTATGTAAATAATTTTTGTACAAATAAAAAAGTTTACCAACATACAATTATATTAGGTTCTCAATTTAATTTTTGGGCTTCTTAATTTTTCCTAAAAAAAAAAGCACGTTTAATCTGGGAGAAAGATAAACGATGGATTATTCAAAGTATACGCCATTGGCAATCTGGCAATTTGTGGATGCCCTCCCAAAAAAACCCTACACCTTTTGAGGTGGTCCAGTTATCAAGGGGCTAAGTATGGCGGGTGGGGCAAGAGTTCCAACTCAAGTGCAGAAATGGTGTCTCTGACCGCTTTCGCTGTATATGATGGGGCGTTGTCATGTTGCAAAATCAGTTTTCTATGTCTTTGGCACTAACTGTTTGACCTGTTTTCAGAAGGTCATGGTAATTCCGTTTAAAAGACATCTTCGAACCGACCAACGGCCATGCGTAACAGTATTTTGATTTGATTGATTGTAAGTCAAAAAATTGCAAGTTGAAAACCAGCTTCTCCCTGAGTTATACACTAATATCAAATCATTCCGACAGGAAATAATACTGTTTCAATCACAATTACGTAAAAAAATGTTTCACACGTTTTAAAACACGTGAAATATTCAGCCACACTACGGAGACTGAGTTTCCCGTCGATTTTGCAATCGAAGCTTTGAGTGCTTTGAAGATAAGTTTTGATATTCGTTTCTCAAACTTTGATGCCATTGCGAATGAAATTAAGATTTTTCAAAATCCTTTTGATACTGACGTCGAAACCCTAGCCCCGAAACTTCAAATGGAAATTATTGATTAACAGTGCAGTGATATAATTAAGAACAAATATCAAAAGTCATCTTTGTTGGAATTTTATAAAAGTCTGCAATTACGTAAAAAAATGTTTCACACGTTTTAAAACACGTGAAATATTCAGCCACACTACTGAGACTGAGTTTTCCGTCGATTTTGCAATCGAAGCTTTGAGTACTTTGAAGATAAGTTTTGATATTCGTTTCTCAGACTTTGATGTCATTGCGAATGAAATTAAGATTTTTCAAAATCCTTTTGATACTGATATTGAAACCCTAGCCCCGAAACCTAAATGGAAATTATTGATTTAGAGTGCAGTGATATAATTAAGAACAAATATTAAAAGTCATCTTTGTTGGAATTTTATAAAAGTCTTCAATTACGTAAAAAAATGTTTCACGCATTTTAAAACACGTGAAATATTCAGCCACACTACTGATACTGAGTTTTCCGTCGATTTTGCAATCGAAGCTTTGAGTACTTTGAAGATAAGTTTTGATATTCGTTTCTCAGACTTTGATGTCATTGCGAATGAAATTAAGATTTTTCAAAATCCTTTTGATACTGATATTGAAACCCTAGCCCCGAAAACTAAATGGAAATTATTGATTTAGAGTGCAGTGATATAATTAAGAACAAATATTAAAAGTCATCTTTATTGGAATTTTATAAAAGTCTTCAATTACGTAAAAAAATGTTTCACGCATTTTAAAACACGTGAAATATTCAGCCACACTACTGAGACTGAGTTTCCCGTCGATTTTGCAATCGAAGCTTTGAGTGCTTTGAAGATAAGTTTTGATATTCGTTTCTCAGACTTTGATGCCATTGCGAATGAAATTAAGATTTTTCAAAATCCTTTTGATACTGACGTCGAAACCCTAGCCCCGAAACTTCAAATGGAAATTATTGATTAACAGTGCAGTGATATAATTAAGAACAAATATCAAAAGTCATCTTTGTTGGAATTTTATAAAAGTCTTCAATTACGTAAAAAAATGTTTCACGCATTTTAAAACACGTGAAATATTCAGCCACACTACAGAGACTGAGTTTTCCGTCGATTTTGCAATCGAAGCTTTGAGTGCTTTGAAGATAAGTTTTGCTATTCGTTTCTCAGACTTTGATGCCATTGCGAATGAAATTAAGATTTTTCAAAATCCTTTTGATTCTGACGTCGAAACCCTAGCCCCGAAACTTCAAATGGAAATTATTGATTAACAGTGCAGTGATATAATTAAGAACAAATATCAAAAGTCATCTTTGTTGGAATTTTATAAAAGTCTTCAATTACGTAAAAAAATGTTTCACGCATTTTAAAACACGTGAAATATTCAGCCACACTACAGAGACTGAGTTTTCCGTTGATTTTGCAATCGAAGCTTTGAGTGCTTTGAAGATAAGTTTTGCTATTCGTTTCTCAGACTTTGATGCCATTGCGAATGAAATTAAGATTTTTCAAAATCCTTTTGATACTGACGTCGAAACCCTAGCCCCGAAACTTCAAATGGAAATTATTGATTAACAGTGCAGTGATATAATTAAGAACAAATATCAAAAGGCATCTTTGTTGGAATTTTATAAAAGTCTTCAATTACGTAAAAAAATGTTTCACGCATTTTAAAACACGTGAAATATTCAGCCACACTACAGAGACTGAGTTTTCCGTCGATTTTGCAATCGAAGCTTTGAGTGCTTTGAAGATAAGTTTTGATATTCGTTTCTCAGACTTTGATGTAATTTTCAAAACAACTAATCTTTGTTGGAATTTTATAAAAGTGTTCCATTGGTTCCATTGGTTTTCTGTTTTTGGTACTACTTACTTATGTGAGAAAACATCCTCCAAAATGAAGTACGCAAAGAACGTTTTATGAGCATCTTAAATCTCTTTTAATAATTGGTACAAGTAAAATTGGTCCACAACTAGTTCATAATTTAGTGGGATTCATTTTAGTTATTTGTTAGTTATTATGCTTAAGTTAAATTTTCTACGTAATATACTTGTCATTAAGTTTTACTCAACAAGTAAAGTTGTTGGGGGTTATCATCATTCTATGTTTATTTAACCAACTTCAATCACAGCAACAATAACAACAATAAGCCATTAGCTGTCGCGGGCCGGATTAATGACACTGGCGGGCCGGATAAGCGTCTTGGGTTGGGACATTGTCACCGTAAGCTTCCATAAGTATACCATGTCCTTCACTCGCATTTATCTTTTGATTAAACAAGAAAAGCAGTACGTTCCGCAAATGGTCTTTTTTGGTTCGGAACTCGACATGTTTACCACACGAAAAAAAAACACTAACTCGAAATTGTTCAAACATCAATGGCGTTATACTCAAAGAGATTTACCACCAAACTCCGAAACACTTTTTTCATCCTCTCGCTTCATTATGTTAGCATCATCAGGAGATGATTTAATCTCAAGATCAGATTAGATCAGATTAAATCATCTCCTGATGATGCTAATGGTTAGCGAAACGTGCGTCGAGCAGTTCAAAAAAAGCGTTTTGCTGTTTAGCGGTAAATCTCTTCAAGTTTAGTGCGCTAAGAACTTTAAAAAAGTGTTTCGGTGTTTAGTGGTAAGTCTCTACTGTAAAATTCTACTGTATCTCTGTTTTTCTCTTCATCTCTGGCTATCTGTGACATTTATTTATGAAAAAAGTACCATTTTGTTATCAGTTTTCAAATAACTCTGGAATTACGAGAAATCGTAATAATGCAAGGAACCTTGCAAACTAGAAGAACATTCAACAAAGCTAAATTGAAATTTGTCACCAACATGTTAGATATGTAGATATGGTGGGTTTTAGGTTATAATTATATTATTCAAAATTATAATTATTTATGTATCAAAATAGATTTTTTCCCGTTTTTCAAACTTTTGTGTAGCCGTCGTGTTAATTGAAAAAAGTGGACGTTAAGGTTGTGTACAAACCATATAATAAATTAAAAGAAGTCCTGGGTAATCCAAAGGGATTACGCAATTAGCTGCTAAGACTGTGATCGAAAGTATAATTGGCAAACAAAAAGATCCATATTAACGAGATATAAAGAATACATTGCCCACATTAGCTATGGGAGAAATGAAAAATCTTGTGTTGCCCAGCATGCAATCGAACATGACCACAATATAGACATTAGTAATTTAAGTCTGGTTAAGAGCTGTAACCTATTATTTTCTCTTTTGAGAACAAAATAAGAAAATACAGATCACAGCAACGGCAGCTGTTCGCCGGGAGCACCGGGAAGAAGGTGCAGGACAGAATGAAGCTGCGCGACAAAATGGGCGCCACCCGGTTCGTTAATATATCTGATATTTAGAAAAGACCCTGGAACCGGGAAGCGGTCTATCTTAAATAAAAATGGTTTACTGGATTTTATACATCTAATTCACAACAGCACACTAAAAAAACGACACAAAGCACATTAAAAGATGGAATAAAATAAAACTATTAAATACAAAGCACAGGAAGGTTTAGGGAAGGTGGTTCGCTAAACCTTACCGTAAAAAAAATCAAAAATTAAACAAATCCGTCTAAACTACACCAGCTGGTCTCTATGTCCCTATACATATAAATTAGAGGTTATTAACTCTATTGTGACAATAGTAAAAAGGAATATATAATTCAAGGGTAATCAAATATGGTCAAACGGCAAATAGATAATTTAAAAATTGATAACTGAGCTCTTTATTTGTATATGAAAATATACTAAAAATGTATTTGTAAAAAAAGGTAACTGTGATCTTTATCTGTATATGAAAATATAATAAAAATGTATTTGTCTGGCCTTATTTCCTGATTGTTCCTTCTTTTACGAGCAGTCGAGTATCCCTATGCGTGGGTCCCGAAATAATCTCGAACCTGACTGACCGGTTACTATGCAATGCGGCCCCAAAATAAGTAAGGTTTCGACAATGGTGGGGCTCTGAAATAGATGGTCTTTCAATGGCCTGGTCTCTGTTGACCGGATTCTCTGCCGCCGAGTCGTAAAACCCTCTACAAGAATATCAGAAAAAAATAAGGCTAAGCATGATTTGGCCAGCAAACCTACATACCTCTGTCGGAAGGGTAAGGCGCGAAAACCTCCGCTCACCTGGAGATTTGGAGTTAGAATGTCTTGGCCCTGTCCTAACGATACAGGAGCTCTTTCAATTAAAAATTCGCCTGATATAAACTTACCTGTAGCGATCAAGAATTTGTGAACGCTACAGAGTGTAAATAACAATAGCGCTTTGGATGCATATGAAAGCATTCAAATAGAAAAATGCTAGAAAAAGGACCTATTCTGTTCAGTCAACTATTTCAATTATTAATGTAAGGCTCAGTAAACTTCACGGTTCATTTTTTACTTTTTTTGCTCTTTTTTCTTGTATCGTTTTTTTGCACACTTCATTAGGTAGGTTAGGTAGAACGTAGAACATAGTTTAGTTATAGAATTAAATTAAATCATCTCCTGACGATGCTAACGTGGTTAGCGAAACGTGCGTCGAGAACTTTAAAAACGTGATTCGGTGTTTATTATGTTGTAAATCTCTTTCAGTTTAGTTTCACACCGAAGGTTCCAATAGAAAAATTGAAGTTTGACATTGTTGACTGTAGACGTATTGAAAGTTAACTGTTGACGTCATACGGACGCTATTTGTGTTGTTTAGTGACTTGAAAATTTCATCTCTATGATTTATTACGACTTTCGATGTGGATTATCTCAACAACAGTGCATCGATCAACTCACTTAGCGATAAAGCACCATCACTGGTTTAGTGAATTAAATCGTGGTCGTCGTTCGCTCACGGACGAATTTAAAGAATGTCGTTCAAAATCGGTTGTTGTGCCAGAAAACATCGATACTGTTTGGGGATTCATATAGCAAGGTCGTCATGTGACATACCATGAGATTGAGGCATCCTTGGGTAGTAATATGACAAGCATACACATGATTTCACTGTCGATTGGTGCAAAGAAATGCTCAAAAAATACAATCGTGGTGCGCCAAAAGCCGTGCATAACGTCTGCATAAATATGAGTATATGAGCTCAAAAGTAAACAGCAATCGACTGTTGTTCGCGCAAGAAGCTCTTCGAGGCAAATGGAAGCCTGCCTTTTTGGTATAAATGGGCATGTGACTACAATGCCACTACAGAACCACACAACGGTCAATTCTGAATGATACATAACCATTTGTTTGCAAGAAGTCTTTGAAGACCAGCGACGCAGGATCATTCTTCACCATGACAATGCGACGAGCTCTCACTCATCGGACCGAATAACTCAATATTTCACCGGTCAAAACATCGAATTGATGGGTCATCCGCCGTACAGTCCTGATTTGGCACGCAATGATTCCTTTTTGTTCCCATCAATAAAGAATAAACTGCGTAGTCAACGATTTTCGACGCAAGAAGAAACGGTTGATGAGTTATTCCCAAAATATGTGGTTTGGAAATAACTCAATCGAAATGGAAAAAGTGCTATAAAAATTAGTTCAAACGTATGCAAAAGTGTATTCATCATCGCGGAGAACTGACTTGACTTGACTTCAACTAATAAAATCAGCCGGTGTGGACAAACTAGTTGATCTATCACGTTCAAATTGGGCATCGTAACTAATCATAGTGGTGCCATTTTTCAGCGGAAAAGATAATTAAAGAATCTTGTCATTATATTAAGCATACGCATTCAAAAATGGCGCTGTACTCAAAGATGACTAAACTGACGATGCTAACGCGGTTAGCGAAACGCGCGTCGAAAAATTTAAAAAAGATTTGCTGTTTAGTGGTAAATATCTTTGAGTTTGGTCATTTCATGCCGTTGAGTTCGTTGATTGCTGTTTTGTTAGTTGTGTCATTACATTATGCGTGTTCATTCAAAGATGGCGGTGTACATAAGAAATTAACAAATTTCCGTTCTCATTGGAGAAACTAATCTCTCATGGATGAAACTACGTGCTATATTTTTTAAATAAGGTTCGTTTTTTAGTAAGAAAAATACTTTAAATGTTAAAATATTTTTTTCCATATTCTACATACTTCTATCTACTTTTCTACATACTTTTATCTACTTTTCTACATAATTTTCATTTTTGTTCAAACATTTGTAATTCTGCTCGACAAGTTTTTGAATTCCGACGTCAAAGAAATCTGCCGCCTGGGAAGAAGCCTAATTCAGGACTGCAGTTTTAACTTATTCGTCGTCGTTGAACCATTTACCACCAAGGAGCTCATTTAAGGACTGAAGCAAGTGAAAATAACCGGGTGCAAGGTCTGGACTGTAAGGTGGATGATCCAGTTCTTTCCATCCAAAAGACCTAATTAGACTAAAACACGCCGCTATTTAACGAATCATTTTTTTCGTCGTGCCATCGAAGAGGAAGGTTATGTTGACTACAAAATTTCAAAATGTCAATGATCTTCGAAAGTAACAAGCGGTTTTTTTTACATTTTCGCTTATTGATATTTGCTCGCTTATTGTTTTCGCACATGCAGAACATAATGATGGACCAATGTTTACTTTATCCAACAACTGGAAGCTCACTAGAATGCTTTTCTGTTTAGGTGATCTCTCGTGCTGTTTAATTTTGCCCAAGAAATGTTTTAGATCCCCCACTCATTCGCGAGTCTATTGTTGCGCACCATCAAAAAATAATTACACGAAACAAAACAGAGAATTGACTCAAATTCAACACGGATGTGGGACAACCGCTAGTTTTTTATTCAACTTTCTCCTCCAAACTTAAATTAATCATTATTAACTGTTTGTAAGTTGATTATTTTTTACTGAAAAGGTACTATTCACTTAGCAAATCCCAAATCAAAACAATTATTCCCGAAACGAATGAAATACGCGACGCCGGACATATCAAAGACGAGACATATATAGACCGATACGGTCGGTCTCGGGGAATGTACGTCCAAATCGCTTGTTTTAGAAAGCTGTTAAACCCCCGTAGTCTGGCAACCAACAAAACATGTAACGCCAACGACGAGATAAGGTGTCGTGGCGTACGGTCGCTGGAGGAAAACGTCCGATCAACAATGTAAAATCGTGGCGAAAGGATGGAATTTTTACCGCATTATTTGGTGTGATGGGTCGACAGACATTCTTTTACATTTGGAGATTTTAATTTTTAATAATATCTTAAAATGAGTTAAAGGAAAGAAACTGAAAAATTGTTTACGGTGATAAATGCTGGAGGGGCGGCGCTCCAACGCCCACCCTCACGAGCCGCCACTAGTGCAGAAACATGTGACCTTGCATTGTCATGGAGCAACATCACACTGGAAGACAGCAGGCCACATCGATGGCTTTGCATAGGACGACGGAATTTTTGTAAGAGGACAAAATACTCTGTTTGGCTTTTATTCTGGTTGGTGACGATATGTGTCGCCATTCCATTGAGTGTTGCTTGGATTTAAGAGTCTCATCTCCTATAACGATGTGATGTAACAATTCATGTCCTTCCTGATTGTATCGAGCACAGCTCAATCTTTTTGTTTTATGATCGTCAGAAAGCAGTCTTGGAATCCACTGAGAACACAGTTTTCGATAACTCAGTTTCTCCGAAACAATGGTGTACAAAACTGACCTTGAAACCTGTGGAAATTCACTTGATAAACTTTGAAATCGTGAATCGTCGGTTCTCTCGAATTTTGTTGTCCACATCGCGAAGCAAATCTTCAGAAATCAGAGAAGGTCGGCAAGGGCGTGGCTCATCATGCACATTAGCCCATCCGTCCTTGAACGTTCTCACCCAGTTTCGAACTTTACTGTCACTCACAGCATTAACACCATAAACCTCACAATCATTGAAGTTGACCGATCATTGTCATCAAATTTTATATTCTGAATCAGCACTCGCCATCTTATCTGCGCCTACACACTCTCGTATCTCAGTTCGAGTTTTACCTTCAAATCGGCGAGAAAAAAAAACAAAAACCAACCCAGATAAGATAACATCGACTGTTTTCGATGCGAATTCTCAATCGTCCGGCGTAACGACAAAGCCGCCGATTGTTTACGCGAAAAGACAAATGAAACCCGCGTTGCGAAGGTTAGTGTCGTTGAAACGATGGCACCAATCGCACGTCCTAAAAAAAATTTTTTTGCTCCGTCGATCGTGGTCGCCGCCGCTTAGTGACGTCAGCGCCGTCGACGTTCGCTTGTTATTTTTTTTACGCGTCTAAGCGTTTTCAGTTGAGGTTGGTAAGTGACAAATGCGCGTAGAATAGACAACGGATCGTGAAAGCAGGCCGCTATCGAGGGTGTCTTAGATACACTGAGGGGATATGCTTTTGATAGTTTTCTGGCGATATGATTTCCGGTTTATGAAATGGAATTCTGGCCGAGATCGTTAGATGGAAGGAAAATAGACTTATTTACACTTTATCAGGTATTTATCTCGGCCATGTTGGTCTATTTTTAGAATTAGTGGTTTTGTTCTATTATTTATTACTTCTATATTGCCAAATGTAATTGCTTCAGATTATTTGTTGATTTTTAAAATTTGTGTTGTCTGAATGTATATTGAGAATACTTCATCATTATCATCATTATTCAGCCAGTTTCTATTCACTACAAGGACTCTTCAACCGCGCTTCAACTCAATTGAGTTTTTGAATAAAAAATAATTATCGATTTTTTTACTTTGTTTTAAAACTTTATCATAATCGATGCGAAAAAGTTTTAAAAAACTGTTTACAATTATTTATAGATTAATTTAAATTTATAACATTTTAAAAATCACGTGATTGTCAAATAGAGTTAAGAAGTGATTGTCAAATAGAGAAGCATATAGAGTTACCTTAATTACCAATGAAAAACTAAGAAAAGTTCAAGACACTCATGTCACGATTGTGTAGCTTCAGCAGGTAATAAATACTCAAACATAAAAAATTGATATAATGTTACAAATAATATTCTGTATATATTTGATGACAGGGTGGTTGTAAAAATTTGATGTTTTAGGATTAATACGTCGTGCTGTTTGGAATCATTGATTTCGACGTTTAAGATTTTGTGGGGCATTTAAAAACATTTTTTCGGAAGTTGTTTTTGTAATATTCGTACAAAATGGTACGAAACAGGCACTGTAACTATTTAGATTTAAATTTTTCAATACATTGATGATATTAACAAGAATAAGTTGATTAAAAACTAAAACATTCGTATCAGCGGTCTGTAATGTTGAGGAGAAAAACATTGTGACGTCATACGGGCTCAGTTTTTTTTTTTGGGAACTGTCGGCGCGTCATCGGTACTAGGTTTAAAAATATATTTTCAATTTGATATAACTTTTGACTTCTAAGGAAAAAAATGCAAATAGTTTTGTTATAAAACTTATTATGATCTTTCCATTTATCACGAAAATTGTTTTTTTCAACCCCAACCCCAATTACTGACCTCCCAAGTATACGAAACTATTTCCCAACTAAACGCCTCAATCATTTACTTGGGCAATTTTGATGAGGAGGTTTTTTTGCTGTCTTTAATTCAGTTCATGTGGAACTCATTTTCCCATCTTCTGGATCTTTCCCATAGCTTTAAAACGTATAAAGACGGCTTCTGTTGTCACATTTAATAGATCTGCAAATTGTTGTTGCATTTGGGCGATATTCTTATCCAACAATACTTGTAATTCGCCGTCTTCAAACTTTTCGGTGATCTTGTACGTTCTTCGTTTATCTCGTCAAAATCGCCATTTTTGTCAATCGCAACCGCCACATGCCAAGAGCATGCTCACCGTTCGACAAGCATTCGATGCGATTCTGCAGCAGTTTTCTTCAAATGGAAATAGAAAACCAATGCTGTCCGCAAATCGTACTTTATAGGCATAAAATTCGACAGTCGTTCCACGCTATTACAAAACATGTTGTTGTATAAAACTTGTATTGTTGCGAGTTGAAAATATTTGTCAGATGTCAACAAGGAAATGGCGCCAATAACGCGGTTTGACGGCAGCTAAATTGACAGTTAGGGCCATCTATACACAAATTCCGGTTTCATATTTAGAGACCTGGTATATAATAAAAAAAAATAAAAATCAATATGTTTCCATCGTTCATAATAAAGCATATAAATATTTTGACGTTCTGTGCGTTCTTTATCCGACGAATAATACAAAAAAAGGAATGGAATATCGCCCGATAAAAATGTTAAATTGTCGCGGTATAAATATTTATGAACAAAATGCCGAGCTAGAGAGAGTTTAATTACACTTTCTGACAGAAAGAAAAAAGAAACGCCAGAAAACAATTCTAAAAATAGATCTGGTCTGTTTAGATAAACAGATACATTGCGCAGTCAACGCCACCTCTGCTATCGCGACACACCGAGAAACAATTGAACGTAGTCCAAGTCAACGGCCACCGTCCTGACACACTTGATCACTGATATATTTTATTGTACAGTTTTATTAGTGCCATTATTTCAGGCCATGAACAGGCAACAATTGATTGATATGATGCTTAACATAATTAGTCTTTATCCAATATGTCAGTAGAAAAAAGTCTCTGAACACTCATAGTAAAATTGAAACAAACCTCTTTAGTGGGAGAACTAAACTTCAAATGTCAACAACTGATTGAAAATTCAACTGATTAAAAATAATTTCGTGGAACAATAAACTTTATTGTACGCACAAAATATTCGATAGAATTAAGCGATATAAATATAACAACAATAATTTTAAAACAAAATACGGAAGTATGCAAAAAAAGTCTCTGAACACGTTATTTTTCAAGACTGTTGTAAACAATGACGTTATTTAAATTTTATTTTAACAGCACGTTGGTCCACCTTACTTTTTATAACAGCCAATAAATAGTTTTTCATTGAATAAATCAATTTTTTGTTACGTGTAGAGGTAGATGAGTCCATTCCTGTAAAATTTATTCTCTAAGGTATAGTCCGTTTCAAGATATTTCATTACCCTTCGGCAAAATGTTAATTGCCCCAATAAATCTCAAAGAAATATCCCTAGTTTCTTAAGCCAGACGCCAGACTCCAGAGCTAGAGTGGTTTAACTTCTGAATAATTTTGGGAAAAATAAAATATTGTTAAATTATGATTAAATTCTTATTATTATTATTCTGCTCATCCTTACTGTAGAATCTCAGCTCATGCTGGCCGGTATTCCAATGCCAAGATGAAAAAGCAATTCAGCTCCTCTCACCCTAGCATAATATCTTACGAACAATGTGACACGTCTGCAAGAGCACGGCACGCTGTCCCACTATGGCAATCGATCTCGAGATCCCGAGGCTCTCGAGGTTCTTTGAAAATCTCTTACTTATCAGGCCTTCGGCGGATATAACGAAGGGCACTACATCTATCTTACTCAGTTTCCACTGGTTCTTCAAGTCGTATGCCAGATTTTCATACTTTGTGGATTTTTCTATCTCAGTTTTTCTAATGTTGTGAGATAGTGGCACTGCGATGTCAATTATAAAAGCCCTCTTGTCCTTTTTGTTGATTAGAACAATATCCGGCCTGTTATAATCAACCGTTCGATCAGTAGTGATTGGTCTGTCCCAGTAAAGAATGGTATCGGATGATTCAAGTACAGGAGAAGGCGATAATAATACTTATAATATGGATGAGGTGCATTTTCTAATAGCGAGTATTTTTTTGCAATTTGTTGATGTATAATTTTTGCCAGCTGATTATGCCGTCCCAAATAAGCATTAGGAGCAAGGGCCGGGCAACCGCCAATAAGGTGCTCAATTGTTTCCCCCAAAGTACCGCATTTCCTGCACTTATCGACTACGTCCAAATGCAGTATGTGCTTTTCATAGTTTTTTGTTCTTGTTACCCTATCTTGAATAGATATCGCGAAACCTTCTGTTTCTGGGTACAAGAGTCCATCGGTCAGCCACTTCAGAGACAATTGTTCGTCAATGGTGTCATCTTCGAGTGACTTAGGAAACCTTCCGTGCAATGTTTGTCCTTTCCATTCTCGAACACAGTCCGTGAGTGTTGTTCTGCTATCAATACGATTTTGTTTATTTAGGTTCAGTGGGGTGAAACCCCGATCCTCATTTATTATTATTATTATTATTCCTCATTATTATTATTATTATTATTATTCACGTATAGGCCCGGGTGGACCACGCGAAGTACAATTAGAGGCGTTTGTTGTTGTTAGCCTTCCTTTGCGCCCATACTAATTTCATTCTTGCGCTATGAGCTTTTTTTCTTTCGTCAGACCAAGTTGTTCCAGTCTTCCTACATTTTTCTCTCCAACCTTCCAAACGTCAACCTTGTGTCTGAAACAGCCTATATCCTGAATTTCACTTTGTGTAATGTTTGCTGATCTTAGGTCCTCTTTAATTGCAGCAATCCATTTAATTATTTCTGCTTTAGCTCTACTCCTATTTTCATAAAATTCAACTATTTGTCTAGTTAGTCTATTTGGATTCATCCGTTTTATGTGTCCGTAAAACTTAAGTCTTCTTTTTCTCATATCGCTATGTATATCTGTGTATTATTTGATTTCTTGGTTTTCTCGAAGTCGGTATGTTGTATTTATTTGTTTGGGGCCTAGGATTTTTCTTATGATTTTTCTTTCCCTCTTTTTAATGTCCTCGATGTCTCTCTTTCTATTCAAAATGAGCGTTTCTGCCCCATATAGACATTCTGGTTTAATAATTGTGTTGTAATGTTTCAGTTTTGTGTTTGTAGGTAGGCATTTTTTGTTGTAAATATTTTGTGTAAGTCTCAATGCCGTTTCCATTTTTTGACATCTACCCTTATTGGCCGCTTTTTCCAACCCATTTTCCATGATTATTTCACCCAAATATTTGAATTGAGAGACTCGTCTGATGTTACCATATTTTGTTTTTAGAAATGGTGTTCTTAGTCTGTTGCAGGTCATGTATTGTGTCTTTTCAAAGGAAATTTGGAGTCCTACCTTTTCTGCTGTTTCTTTTAGGATTTCAATCTGTTTCTGAGCCGTTAATACATCTTGAGCCAAAATTGCTGGATCATCAGCAAACGCCATTCTTATTATTATTATTATTTCTTTCTTTTCATCCTTTTTTCCAGGTTATCACGACTTGCAAGCTCCTGGTGGACTGTACTCGCCACCTGGTTATGACAGTGAAGATAGTCCGTCTGGGAGAGTCTACCACATGCATGTATCCTACAATATGTTGGATAGTTTCAGGCTTTTCGTGGCATTTTCTACTCGTGTCATTTGATACTCGTGCATCCTTAATGATATATTTTTGGTAGTTCTTAGTGTGCACGACTTGATCTTGAATTGCACACATAAAGCCTTCAGTCACCGGAAAAAGATCTCCCCATGTCAACCAGGCGTTCGACGCACTCTTGTCGACTTCATGATGGTCAAGACCATGGTGGTGTCTACCGTGTAGAGATATATTTTTCCACTCTTGTATAATTGTTCCAGTTGTCTGAATGCTCTCATTTTATCGTTGCACTTGTTTAAGATTCAGAGGCGTATAATTATCATCAGCTACACATGCTGGCAAATAGCGGACATTGGATCATTTTTTGATGGAAATATGTTCTTAAACCGGATGTTTGTTTTTCTTGCTGATTACATATATTTATAATTCCTCTCCCTCCTTCAATTCTAGGTAAAGTACGTCGTTTTTAGTACTGTGCGGGTGGTGTTTCCTATATTTCGTTAGTGTAGTTTATTCGTTGTAGCCTTTCAATGTCTGTATTTGATCAAGATATAATTCCAAACGAAGATGTCAAGGCTGGTGTAGCAAAAGTGTATATAGCTTTTACCATATAATCCTACTGTCTAGGTCAGGCCTGCATATGCTTTCAAGCCTGGACGTGAATTGTTTAGTTAGTGTTTCCTTAATGAGTTTATGCTCAACTCTCTTAGAGTGTTGTATTCCAAGATATTTATATACTTCGCCCTCCTGCATTGGCTCTATAAATTCTTGTTCTGCAGTGACAAACCCTGTCATCTCTAACTTATATCCTCTCTTTATGTTAATAGTTCTGCATTTATCCAATCCAAAGTGCATGGTACCTGTATGCATGTGTACCAACCTGAATGAATTGTTGCAATTCGGTGGCGATAATGCATACAATTTTAAATCATCCATGTACAGCAGGTGCGATACATTTTGGTTTTGCAGTTTATATCCGATTTGCGTCCTTTTAATCAGATTAGAGAGTGGATTCAGTGCCTGGCAAAACCACAGAGGGCTCAGCGAGTCCCCCTGAAATATACCGCTTGTCACCCTGATTTCTTCAGTCTTGGTGGTACTTCCATTTTGAGATAAATGAATAGTGGTGCGACACTCTTTTATCAGTTCTTGAAGTGTGTTTATTAAAGCTGGATGAACTTTGTATAGTGTTGATATGACAGCATGATAAATGTCGATTGTTCTTCCGATCGTGTTTCAATATAACTGAATCTATAACAAGTTGTTCTTTACATCCCTGCATTCCATTTCGACAACCCTTTTGCTCCTCATTTAGTATATCATGTTTGTCTATATGTCCTGTGAGTAGTACTGTGAAACATGATGTTAGTATATATCGTTTGAAGGCAGGTAATTGGCCGGTATTTCGCTGGGTTATTAGAGACGGTTCCTTTGGGAAGTAAATATGTTTTTATTATTATTCTGCTCATCCTTGATATAGAATTTCAGCTCATGCTGGTCTATATTCCAATGCCAAGATCAAAAATCTATGTTTTTCTAATGTTGTGAGAGAGCGGCACTGCCATGTCAATTATAAAAGCTCTTTTCTCCTTTTTGTTGATCAGAATAATATCTGGCCTGTTATAATCAACCGTTCGATCAGTAGTGATTGGTCTGTCCCAGTAAAGAATAGTATCGGATGATTCAAGTACAGGAGAAGGCGAGTACCTATAATATGGAGGAGATGCGCTTTGTAATAGCGAGTATTTTAGTGCAATTTGCTGATGTATGATTTTTGCCAGCTGATTATGCCATCCTAAATAAGCATTAGGAGCAAGGGCCGGGCAACCACCAATAAGGTACTCAATTGTTTCCCCCAAAGTACCGCATTTCCTTCACTTATCTGCTACGCCCAAGTGCAGTATATGCCTTTCATAGTTCCTTGTTCTTGTTACACTATCTGGGTACAATAGTCTATCAGTCAGCCAGTTTAGAGACAATTGTTCGTCAATGGTGTCATCTTCGAGTGACTTAGGAAACCTTCCATGTAATGTTTGTCCTCTCCATTCTCGAACGTAATCCGTGAGTGTTATTCTGCCATCAATACGGTTTTGTTTATTTAGGTTGAGTGGGGTGAAACTCCGGTCCTCATTTGCAATCAATTTCATTAGCGTACTGTTTGAATCAATGAAGTAATTTCTCATGCTATTTTCTTGATTGAGACAGAGATTTTTTACATTCACAAGGCCTCTGCCCCCCAACTTTCTTGGGATGTATAGTCTTTTCGTCAATGAGTTTGGGTGCAGGCATCGGAACTTTGTTAATGTTCGGCGTGTCAACCTACGGCCCTGTCAGTTGGCACTGCCAAACCGTTGATCACTCTAATGAGGTTTCCACTGTTCAGCTTGGTGTTTAAAAGCTTTGTAAGTCTCTTTTTGTATAGAGTGGAAAAGTCCTTGTGATCAAGTTTTTGCTTTTGAGGTATTCCTAAATATTTGTATGATTCTTCTGGAGCCAGTTGTTGTATATTACAGAATGTCGAGTTTTGACTCTGTACCTTTCCCCTCTGTATGCTGATGGTAGAACATTTGTCTAGCCCGAATGATATTCTGATATCCATACTAAAAGTTTTGGCCATTTTTATCAAGGAGTTTAATTTTTCTCTAGTTTCTCCATATAGTTTAAGGTCATCCATATATAGTAGATGAGGAATTTCTTGGATTCCTCATGTTAAGTTTATATCCAATATGGTGGTTGTTGGGTAGTGCGGACAAGGGGTTCAAGGCTAAACAGAACCAAATTGGAGAAAGGGAATCTCCCTGAAAAATTTCTTTCTCGATATTTGTAGTAGCAATGCACTGTTGATCGACAAAAAGATTTGTTTTCCACTTCCCCATCAGGCATTTTAATGAGTATAATTTGGGGGCTAATTTTATAGAAATTCAGAACTTCAACCAACCAATCGTGCGGGACACTATCAAATGCTTTCTTGTAGTCTATGTAGCAGATATATAAGTTGCGTTTTCTTTTTCGCGCTTGCTCAAGAACTACAGCATCGATCGTCAACTGTTCCTTGCACCCCAAGCTTGCTCTTATACATTCTTTCTGTTCTTCTTCAAAAATGTTGTTTTTATCACAATGTTGGTATATTTTTTCATTGAGGAAGGGCTGTGAAAAGTTTATACAATACTGACAGACATGTGATTGGTCTGTAGTTATTGGGTTGCCTAACGTCCCCTTTTTTGTACAGTAGATATGTATTGCCCTCCATTAGGAAGTTGGGAAAAGTATCTGGATTTATTAAAACTTCCTTATATGGATTTGCAAGTACAGGATAAGCGGCTGTCTGATTTTTTAGCAATCTGATTTTTTCCAAACCGACCTCCAATAGTCTGCAAAGGATGACACACCCATGTTCTCAAGTTCTGACTTGCTGTTACGTTCTACTTCGAGTTCTAAAATTTCTTTTGGCTATTAGTAAATACTGAATTTTGATTTTTCACTTTTCCAGTTCATTACATCTTGCATCGAATGTATTAGTACAATAAAAATTATACAAGGTTAAGTTATAATTATACATTATAACTTAACTTAACTTAAATTTAATTATACATTTAATTCGGTTTCGCTCTCACTGTCACTTTAATCTGTATTAATAATAAGTGGTTCTATATTATTAGTAAATGATACATAGGAATCTTCTATCTAACATGGTTAATCAAATTTATCCAACTTTCTTTGGGAATACTATCTACAACCTTCCTAATTAATGTTGCAGCACATGCACTTAGAGTCTGCGAAATGTTTTCTGCTCTAACATTGGATTTTACCTGATGCCACATATGCTCAATTGGATTAAAAATACAGTAATAGGGAGGAAAGCGTAAAACCATATGCCCCATATCGGCAGCAATTATATCATATCCATATTCCTTTTTTAATATAAAATGTATTTAATATCTCTAGAAGATCACATTTGTTATATGTATTTTCGTAAGTATATATCGTTAAGTATGTATCGTTTTTTAACATATAGTTCTAAATTTCCAATTTAGTGTTATTTGTATTAGTCCGAAGTTGTCTAGGTGCATTGTAAAGCAGCTATTCCTGTTTTTCGAGCCATATTCTTCGGGTTGTTATCTAATTTCCATTTCCAAGCACTCCAATATTTTTTAGTTTTATACTTTTCTCCTTCCATCCGACCCTGTGACATTAAATTTGCTTTCGTCAGAGAAGATAACAGTCTCCTAAAACCCTCCGGCTTAAATGCTCCCCTACAAACACGAGGCGCTTTTTCTTGTTCTGCTTGCTGTAGGGCTTCTTCCTCGGCTTTCGTCCCTGCAACCCTTTATTTTTTAATAATATTACCGACTGTTTGAGGCGTTACTGATTCATAATCTTCATCAAGAGTATCTGCAATTTCGGTGGCACTTGTAGATGGATTGGGTTGACTTCTTTAATAAGTGCACTCTTTTGGATGCTGTTTAATGTTTCTGGCCATCCTGAACGAGGTCTATTGCCAGCATTGCCGAGCTCCTTATACCGGGAAATAATATAGTGAATAGTTGACGGTGGCTTTTTAAAAATATTTCCAATTTCGTCTAAATGATTTTCCTTCTAGATGCATTCTAATAATCACTTTCCGAGTGGTTCATGGAATTTCCATATTGAAGGCTAATATTAAACTGATTGAGTAATCATGAATTGTATTTAGATAAAACTATGAAATGTAAACAAAGAATCAAGTTATAGACCGTGTATTTCCGTAAACAAAAGTATTTACGTTATTGTGTTTACACCTACCCAGGTGTTCACAAACTTTTTTGCTTTCTGTTTTAGTAAATTCATCATTAAAATGGAAACAAATAGTCTTTGAATTTAACAATTGATTTTCCAATATTCAGAAGTCTTTAAATAATATATGGGGTTAACAACAATAATATTTTTAATATCTTATGACTTATAATAAATAATTTGCAGCACGTATTTTCCAGCCAGTAAGCCAGTAAGTGTTCCGATTTTTTTTTTACTGAGTGTACATGGTCACTGCAAAAGTTACTGCAAGAACAATAAAATCAGAGAACAAAAAAAATTATAATACTATGAAAAGTAAAGAGTTTTCTAATGAACTTGTCAAAATTTTGAAACGTAATAGCGATAACATTGTCTGAAATGTAAATGTCCAAAAAGACAATTCTCGATCTTGTCCATCAATAACAGTTCGAACAGAAGAATGCCAAACCATAGTCCTAATATGTAGACCAACCTAGAAACAGAAAAAATGCGGTTAAATTTTGTGTGGAACGAACGAATTATTTTCCGAAGCTTTAAGATCCTTTGGTACATTCAAAGATGTCCTGGAGTCAGTTGCAAACGATAAATAATAACAACCAAGTCAATGTTAAAATCTAGAAATGTAAGTCTTACAGGCTTCGACAATTTTCGATAGGAGTGTGGCACGTGTGCGATCCATCCTGTTTTTCAGCTCGATGGTACCGCATTTCGACCCGATGACTCGCTGCCACGATAGACGGTCCGCCAGACGGCCATGCAAACAAAGCGGTTTCGAGGACCCACAGTGCGATTTCCGATCGCCGTATTTTGTTATAAACATTCTGATTGTCCTCGCACCTTCGTGTGCGAAGTAACGACCAAACCATATCTGTTACTCGGAGTCGTGTCTCTATGGCTGGTTGCTAAATCGGAGCTTTAAATAGCAACTTTTATTCCTATTGAATAATATTTTGTCATGTGCGTTGAATGTTTGCAGATTACACTAATGCTTAAAATGTTAGTGTTTTCGCTGTCCAATCAGGTTTTAATAAGATTGTAGCAGAAATATTGCAGAGCACAGCGAAAAATATCATCCAAAATATATGGGAGAAAAAAGAAATGCCTGAAAATTTGTCAAAGAGGCATGATATGAGGGTCGTTCAGTAAGTCCTTAGAAAATCCAAGAGATGGTGCTCGTAACATCGGAAATGGTTTGTTTTTTTTTGCGTTTGCGGAGAATAAACGCAATCGTATGGTCGACTCTGAGGCTGAGGCGCAATCTCGATGAGTTTTTGCAAGGTTATGGCCACAGGTGGTATTTTTGGGATGCACGCGGAATTATCTGCACCGATTTCATGAAAACAGGAAAAACAATAACTGGAGAGTATTATGCATCGATATTTCACCGGTTGAACGAAAAAATCAAGAAAAATCGTCCTCGTTTGAAAAAGAAAAAGATCCTTTTCCATCAAGGCAATGCACCGATGCACACCTGTACAGTTTCAATGGCGAAAATCATGGAATTAAAGTTCGAATTATTACAACAACCACCGTATTCACCGGCTTTGGCCCCCAGTGACTTTTTTATTTCCGAACTTTAAAAAACGCTTTAGCGGACAACGGTTCACATCGAACTAGCATATCATCTCCCAGATGCCTGCTTTGAGGAACTTTCGAAAACTTTTAGACGGCTTAAATAAGTTGGAGAAACACTTGGAAAAGTGTATAGAGCTAAAAGCAGATTATGTTGGAAAAAATTTACTTAAAAGAATTTGTTTTTGTATTTTTTTCTAAGGACTTTCCCAATTTATCCTTCCAACGACCCCAAACGAACGTTTGTTCAATATATAAAAAATGAGAGACTACTCTGCGAAAATTACGTACTGCTCTTCGTCTTCCTGTGCTGATACAGCCTGTCAGTGAGCCTTAACCTCCTTCAACTGGAATCAAAAATTGGCAAGTAGCTGCAAAGTTTGCAGTTGGAGGCAAAGAAGTTCAAAGCACACTAACAAGCTGTCCACAAGAAGAAGAAGAAGAGAAAAACGATACTGGATAATAAAAAAATGAAATAATGGGACGCGGATATATATTATGTGTAAAAGATACCTGAATTTCTCATTTTTAAGCTTAATTTACTTTTCTGTTGTAAGATGGGCATCGCTGTGCCTAGTTACGATGTCCAATTTGAACGCGATAGGTAAATTCGTTTATTTACATCAGTTGGTTCAAGTCGACATCAAGGGTGTGTTGCGATTTAACTATGAATAAAAATATTGAACAAAGTTTGCACTAAATTTTGTGTGTCAAACGAAATTTCGCGTACCGAATCGCTGAAAATGTTGCAGAAGACCTACGGTGAATCGTGCACATCAAAAACACAGGCATATGAATGGTATAAAACGTTTAAAGAGGGTCGACAAAATCACAAACTGGTGCTCGAAATCGCCGTCCCGAGTCTTAGAGAGTTGGCTCAAGAGGTAAACATATCTTTTAAGTCCGTTCATAACATTATGACTGATACTTGAGGCATGAAACGCGTCCCCGCACGACTAGTTCCGAAAGAGCTTAATTTTGTCCAAAAAGAACATCGAAAGCATCCTGAAAAAGCATCCTGAAGCTTCATGAAACGCATCCTAACGAACGACGAGATATGGGTTTACGAGTACGACATGCAAACAAGTCAGCAATCTTCGGAATGGCGCCTCGAAAACGAGCCGAAACCAAAAAATTGCGTCAAAGTCGAAGGAAAATCAAGGTCATGCTGATAGTTTTCTTCGATTACCGTGGTGTGATGCACTCCGAATTTTTTCCAGAGGGACAAAAGGTGAATAACATTTTAACCCCCGAACCTATATCGAAACAAGATATACGCCCAAAAAACGAAGAAAATCATGTCATTTAATGGCATGTTTAATTTAGATACCCACAGTTTACACAAGTCAATCATAATGCTACTCCTCACTTATGGCCTATATGTAGCAACATTCATCATTCAGCCATTGTCGATCCACTGCAGGATGAAGGCCTCCGCAGCATGCTTCCAACTCGCGCGATCCTGAGCTCTCCTCTACCATTCGGGTCCAATATACTTGATGATGTCATCCGTCAATCGTGTTTTCGGTGTTCTTCGTGGGAGTTTATGATCATCCAGGTATCCATTCCAGGATTGCTTTGGTCCATCTGTCGTCACATCGCCTCGCTATGTGACCTACCCACTTCAATTTCAATTATTTCACCCTTCCACTGATGTCACACACCGTCCGTTTGTTCTCTGATCCACATGTAGGTCTTTCTGTCCCGCTTTGTAATGCCAACAATACACCTTTCCATTCCCCGCTATGCTAAACGAAGCTTTTGTTAATGATTGTGAGTGTTCATGTTTCACTCCCGTATGTCAAAACAGGCAGCACGCACTGATTAAAAACCTTTCTCTTCAGACAAAGTGGGAGTTTATTCTTAAACGCTATACTGAGCTTGCCAAATACTCCAGCCAACTCACAGTTAACACGTGTTTCCACTTCCCGGGCAGTATCACTCTCCATTGAAATCCTTTGTCCAAGATATATGTAGTGGTCCACAACCTCTAAATCGCTTCCGGAAATAGAAATTATTTTATTTTTTTGTCTTGGTTTATATTTTTATTTGGTTTATTTTCAAACCAAATGGTTCTCCCGCCCTTTGCAGTTCTTGTATGCATTTTTGTAGCTCATCTGGGTCTTAGGAGAGAAGAACGATGTCATCTTCGAATCTAAGATGGCTTAGGTATGCACCATTGATTTTTATTCAATCCTGTTCCCAATCCAGATTATAGAATACCTCTTCAAGGCAGGCTGAGAAAAGAACAGGCGATATTGAGTCACTTTGACGTACTCCCCGTTCTAAGTTGATTTTAACTTCAAGGTCATTCATGAGCACTATAGCTGTAGCTTCCTCATAGATGGATCGCAGTAGATTCACACAGGCTCTGTCTAGCTACTGGTTAAGCAATACTTCCATTATGGCTTGCGTTGATATTGAATTCGTTTGCGGGTAGAGAAACATCTTTCGCTTTCCACAGTCGTCATAGGGACGGTACTCCAAACAGTCAGCAATACCACAAATATATGGACATATTATACCAAATATATTTAAATACCATACCATTTGCCCGGAGATTCAAACGCAAATTTTCTTTTAATATTAAAATCAAATATCTTGGAACCATTTTTTTAAACATTGTAGACAAAATGGCAACTACAGACCAGTGAATGTTTTGCGGGTTCCCCATCTTGTCGCCTAAAAATTACGTAATCATTTTTATACATCCATGTCATCTTATAAATATTTTATATTACCTCACAACAGGAAATGTAACAAATCTACAAATTTTTTTGTTCACTGTAATGTTTACAGTCTGACGTAAAACGCATCACCATTTTCAACTAAAACAGAAGCACAGATTTTGTAAAAAACCAACTTACCCATAATACATTCAACAAAATATACCCGAAAATACTCCCAAAAAACTGAAATTGACACTCATAAAAGGCAAAGTAACATAACCTTAAATTTACTTCCACAGAAGAGAAGGTCCGAATAAAAACGTTTTACGAGCAATTCAAATATGTTAAATGGAAAATTTTCTGTGGGGATTACGAAACTGTGAGAGAAATGGCTTATTAAATTTGTAAAGAGAAGAAAATTACTAACAAAAATTCTATTATGAGAATTTCAATGGACATTTTCTTTGTTTGGAAAGGTTCGAAAAGCTCCGCCCATCACTGACGTCAGCGCTTAGGATGTCTATTCGGGCCTCAAATGTTAATGTGACATTATTTCTATTCATATATTGCACTGAATTCGTCTTCACTATTGTAATCGTTCAAAACAATCACTTTGCAACCACTCGAAAAGTCGAAAAGCTCGATGGCGAAAAACACCTAACTATTGAGAATGGGGCAGCGCCCAAGATATGACGTTATAAATGCTTTTATTCTCCGGGTTACTAGAGAAGGGATGCATTGATGTATTTGTTTTTCGCACGCGAGAGTAAAGAAAACAGTAGCGCCACACAAACTTCTGTGCCCCAAGCACGTCTTCTTTAATCGGTGCGCTTCGGCAACCCACGATCTATTTCGTTATCGCGAAAGACATTATAGATGTTAGACTATAGAAGACGCAAGAAGAGTGACCATAGACAGAACAGAGAAAAAATAATAGATAATAAAAATAGAAGATAAAATCTGAAATTATTTTTTCCTTCATTTTTAAATTTTTTTGATAGGGCACGTGCCCACGTGTCCACTTCAAAGTTACTTTGTGAGTGTTAGAAAAACAATTTATGTAAACAATTTTTTTTATTAGGACATCCAGAGCAACTACTATTGCACTGTTTAGGTGCATGAGGTCGACTGTACTTCTCTACTCTCTACTATAACACAACGTACTCATATGTTTGTCATGTTTCAAATGTCAAACATCATGTCAAACGTCATGTCATTGTCATGTTTGTCATGTTTCAAATGTCATTTGTCAAATGTTCAAAATGTCATGTTTCCAATCTGTGAGAAGTTAGCCGGATGAGAGAGATTCTGGACCTTGCGCTTTGCACAATCCAGCAAATAAATTTTCTCTAAATGTGGTTATATCCATATTTTTATTCAAAGCTTTGTTATAAAGAATGAGCGTATTGACTACCATTATAAAAAATTATATTGGTACTTTTCATCTATATATAATTTAACACTATTATACTCTAATATTGTAGATGGCTTCATTTTGACTCCACACCTGGTCTGAATTCCAATCATTTTCGGGCACGATTTTGCAGTGAGTTTGTTATCAAAACATCTCGTTTGTCACTCCATTTATCTAAAATTACTTTTGTTTTTCAAATTTTTCAGAACTCTCTGAATATGAAGGATCCGCTTCAAAATCACAAGCAAATGTATCCTCAGTATCACTATCACTACTCATTTTACTTAAATGATACGCAATATATTCAAGCGCGCTTTACCAAAGGCTTTTTCTATTATTTGATATAATCTTATTTACTATTTTCATTATTATTATTTGAAGAAATCTATTCGTAGAGAACAAAATATTCTCTTAAATACGTGTGAAATTTACTGTGTTGCCACTATGATTTCCATGCAAAGACCAAACTGTTTAGAAAAAATGGAAGCCATAACCTGGAGCTTGACCACTACCCATATAAAACCACGGAAACTGCGTTCGCGTGAGAAACAACCGTCTAAATGCGATCTTCTGTGTGTATCAAATATGAATATGACACAGGTTGAGCGAAACATTTTTTACACGTAGGGGTTAACGTGATAAAGAAAAGAACAATTCATGGATCTTGCACCAGGATAATCCTCCATCGCACAAAGCTATCGTTGTGCAAGAGTTTTTAGGCACGAACGTCATGGATCAAGCACCGTACTCGCCTGATATGGCTCCGTGTGACTTTTCCCTGTTCCCAAAGCTACAATTACCATTTCGAGGAAGGCGTTTTGAGACAATCATCCTATGAACAATGTATGAAGGATTGGGTCAAGCAGTGAGGTCAAGCAGTAGGGTCATGTAGTTGTATTACACTCTATGGGGGGCTACTTTGAAGGCGACGAAATAAATTCTGATGAATCAATAATTTTTTCTGAGTGTAATAATTTAACGTTGTTTATATCTATAAAATGATTGTTTTCAATACAATGTGTAGACATTCCGGTGCCACTTTGACCGATATATACTGATCAATTCTTCTGTTGGAACCTTTGGTGTGAAATACTAAACTTGAAGAGATTTACCACTAAACACCAAAACTCTTTCTTGAACTGCTCGGCGCACGTTTCGCTAACCATGTTATCATCATCAGGAGATGATTTAATCTGATTAAATCATACCGCTTCACAATCCTTATCTAAAGTAATTTAGATTTATATAATAGTCTTACAATCTAGTTTATTTAATCTTGTACACACTGTATTACTAATTTTAGAAGTGTAATTAATAAATGTAAACGATTTGTCTTTTTGCTTTTTAATGTTATACGTCGTGTTTGACCAAAAATTTAGTAAATTAGACCAAATTACTTACCTGATCCTCCCGATGCGGATCATTACCTTGAGTTCCTGCAAAACGTCTTACCCGAATTGTTAGCTGAGGTTCCAATATTTAATGAAGACAGGAGAATTGTGTTCCAAAATGACGGTTGTCCGGCACACTGGAGCTTAACAATCAGGGAGTATTTAAATAATGTTTTCCCAAATTCGTGGATTGGGAGGGATGGCCTCCACGGTCCCCAGACTTAACTCCGTTGGATTTTTACCTCGGGACGGACGAAAAACTTTAAGGAAGATTTATTCCAACGCATAGGCGGCTTTCGTCATAATTAAAGAAGAAATTCTATTACGTACTACTACTGTAGAAATGAGGCGAAGATTGCGTGCATACGCAGCGGAGGTCAGCAATTCGAGCAAGATTTGTGACTAATTAAAACATTAATTATTAAGATTTTATTTTTACTTCAAGTCCAAGGAACGTTAGTACCCTGTGTAAGAAAGAGATAGCAGCCAGACTTCACTGCGCATGAGTGAGATAGCATTCTCTACCCACTTAGCATATGTTAGTTACGTAAATAAGTAATATCGAATATCAGCCTTATGCATACAAACTTTTTTATTAATTTTTATTAAAATTATCATTGTTTAGTGGAAAATGAACTAACCTATGCATTAGACTATGAGGAGATAGTTTGACTTGCCAAGATTGTTTAGAACTAAAGTGTATAACCGTGTCTGTTATAGTCGGTTTTCTGTAAATGCCAACTTATAATTTATTAGATATTTTCTTTATCTTTATGCATAGGAAATTTTCATCATTAAGTCCAATCTCCATACTGAATTGAATATTTTTGTTTATAGAATTCAAATGGCCTAAAAACATGTGTAACTTTATTGATTGATTTGTCCGTTACTTTGTGATAGTTCATTTTTTAAAAAAAAAACCTGTGATTTCCAGTATAATAAACCAAAATGTCGTCTACATATCTAAACCAAAACAATATATTTTTTGGTTTATCCGTTTTTCAAAAATTATGTTCCAAGTTTGACATAAACAGTTCTGATAATAAAAGGCTTAGTGGGGAACCCATTGCTAGACCATCCTTTTGTTTGTAAAAAACGTTATTAAATGGAAAATAATTTTCATTAATGCGTAAGTTAAAGAGTTCTAAAATATCTTGCTTAATATTTGGATTAATTTTATTTTTTATGAGTAAATTATCTATTAATAGTAGACAATCTTTGTTCGAAATATTCGGGAATATGTTGCTAACGTCAAAGGATGCTAAAAACCCGTTTTTTGTATAGATAGTTTGCTAAGCTTTTTTGTAAGGTCCACCGAGTTTTTTATTGGCCGTTTTGGCGAGAAATTCGTTATGTATTTGAAGATTTTATTTAAGTAAAAAGCTAGGATTCTTAAAGGGCTATTTGTGTATGAGACTACCGGTCTTGGACAGTTTTCTTTATGAATTTTAATTAAACCGTACAGTTTTGGAGGAGTAGGATTCATATTGACTATTTTATATTTATCTTCGTTTGACAAAATGGTGTTTATATTTTTTATTGTTGATTTTAACTTATTTTGAATTGTTGTGGTAGGGTAATTTTTTATTTTGACGAGGTCTTCATTATCTAGAAAGTTTTTAATTTTTGTTTCGTAAGTTTCTTTTTATAGACTAACAATTGAATTCCCTTTATCTGCTTAGGTCATAATTATATTATTATTTTTGATTTTAGAATTAATGGATTTAATAATATGGTCTTCATTTTTGTTGTGATATTCTCGATTCATTTCTAGAGCCCTTTTAATTTTTTCCTTTGTAAAATTAGAATTAGGGATATTTTCAAGGGATAGTTCTACTTCAGATATTATATGTTCCAAAACTTTACTTTGCTTAATATTTGGTTTATATTTCAGGTCATTTTCAATCAAATTAATCTCTTTATTCATGAAAATTGTATTTGATAAGTTAATGGATCTTTTATAGAAGTTATATTTGGGTGAAGATTCTGGTTGTTTGTCATTTAACTGTAATTTAGATAGATTTAATAGCTTATGTGTTTGTCTAATATATTTTTTATGAATAATTTGTGAAATTATTTGTCTGGTTTTATCGTCTAGAATATCAAATTCAATTGGATGGAGTTTATATGATAATTCAGAGTGCAGTACCTTAATATGTAGGAGTAAGTTGTCTCTAATACTGAACCATGTTTCTTGTGGTATTTCTTCTTTTAACCAGGTGGTTTTGCAAGAATGTATGTGTAAATTTCTATGTGTAAAATAAAAAATGTAAAATTCTATGTGTAAATTTCTTTCCGTACCATTCTAAATGCATCTAAATGCTAAAAACATCGTTCACGTATCTATGCCCATATGATATATGGTTGATTGATGGATTTTTAGAGTTAAAAATAACATTATCGAAATCAGTCATAACAATGATATCTTAAATAATATAAAAAGAATGAAATAAAATTAACGAAAATAAAAATTTCAATACAATAAAACTTGTAATGAAAACAATTATTTTATAGATATAACTAATGTTAAATTATTATACTCAGAAAAGAAAAGTAAAAAATTGGACCTATTAGAAATATTGGAAGTATAAAAATCCTTAAGAAATAAGTCATAACCACGAATGATCAACTAAATGTTCAAAACACCTCGGTAATAGATAACGATAAAAAGTATTATCAATGCCGCATTTATAGTGACTTTGAATTGATTAATAAAAGTGCAAATTGACTCGGTGTTTATTATTGTTGGCGATCAAATTTAAATATGATTTCCGTTGAGTTCGGCTTTACGACGAAAACACCAACTATGTTTAAGCTATGAATGGAATTAAAAGGAACGCAGCCGGGTACACAAGCCGCGGAAGTTTTGGTTTAATAATCGTTTCATTTGAATTGATGGCGATAACTGTATGAGCGTTGTAGTATTTAGCCGATTGCGTAGGCTTTACATCGTCTAGACTCTGAGAACGTACGAGACCCGATCAAAAATGTTCTATCCCAAAAATGAAAAACTCGTTTTTAATCTTCAAAGCTACATTTATTTTTTAATATCTCCGTACCTTTAAGACCCTCTGTCCACCATCTGTCTGATAATTCTGCATATTAATAATGAGACTATGGCGTCTTCAGGGTCAAGTCATGTACATATCCTAGTATCTGTTTATCTTTGTTTCAATTACGCCTGTGTCTGTTTAGCTGATGACTTTGTCCAATGTTACCCGACGTGGCGGTTAATAATTTTTAATTTTTTTCTTAAAAAAAAAACACGTTTAATTTGGGGGAAAGGTAAAACATGGTTTATTAAAAATATGCGCTATCGCTAGCTGCCCATTTATTTCCATCTCTCTGGCAATTTGCGGATGCCTTCCCAGAAAAACCGTACGTCTTTTGCGGTTAGATGCCATTGTTCGATATATCTGTAACTGTAGAAGTGTTTCATGGAAAGTGCGCGAGATATGGATGAAAACAAGTGGTAGTCTGGTGAGATCGATAGGTGGGGCAAGACTTCCCAGCCAAGTACAGAAATGGTGTCTCTGATTACTTTCGTTGTGTGTGATCGGACGTTGTCGTGCTTCAAAATCTCTTTTCCGTGCCTTGTAGCTCATTCTGGTCGCTTTTTGATCAGTGCAAGGTTCAAATTGTTAACGGTATTAACTGTTTCACCTCGTTTAAGAAATCCATACTAGGTGGGGTTTGACATACCCCGAAAATAAAATTAAATAAAATCAACACAAATTAATAATTTATGACACTTATTAATAGGAAATATATTGTAATAATTAATAGTAAATGGGTTTAAGTAAAACTCATATTTAATTATACATTTTAATAGACTTTTATTTAAAAAATAACAAAAACTCAACTTTTTCTTTTCAATTTATAAAACTACTGTATATCTACTTTTAACCTACTGACATTTTATAGTAAAAACAAAAAATGTTAGTTGAGATCATCCAACTTACCGCAATCTTGACAAAAATAATCTGCTTGATCTAAACATATCGGTGTGTTAGATTTTTTACAGATGTGCCTAGTCTTTCTATCTTTTTTTCCTCGGGCACATTGAACATCTCTGTATTGTATTAGGTTTTTTTGCCAGCGATTCTTGTAGGTTTTCAAGGGATTTTGGAAAATAATTTTCAGTTCTATGACGCAGCTGTCTAGGAAGCCTTTGGTTGTCTTCTTGTGTCCAGGTGGGGTCTTACAAAAGATAAACCTAATTCCCGAATTAATTTTCCTCCCAAATTAGTTTTGTTTCTTGCGACGTTAATGAACATGCGTATAATGTTACTATTTATTCCAGCATGATTGAGAAATATTGTATCAACTGATTTTACGTCAGGTAGATGACTAATAATATTTTCAGCTCTGGTTCAGCGAATCGCAGTATGGATTTTTTTATCTTTTCGTAACCCCATCTTTTGAGCCACGCGCAATACAAGGTGGGGTGTGTGATACCCAAGCACACTTGACATACTGGATAAAATGAATTGCACTGATCGGAACGGCAACGTCACATTTGCAGCTAGTGAGAAAATGAACTTGCGCGTCTTTATTGTTTAAGAATTATTACGGGTTTTTAACCGTTGGGGTGTGTTATACTCCACCTCGTGCACTGAAAGTTACACAAGAAAACCAGTACTTTCCGAAAATGCTCTTTATTAGGCTCGAACCCAACATATTGAAAAAAATACGCTAACTTGAAATCATTTAAACATCACTGAAGTTTTGAAAGGTAGAAAGAAAATTACATAAGAGAATAGACTGTGAACCGGCCCTTGTTTCCAGCCCCATCTCTTAAAAAAATGAGAATCATTAACCGCCCCACCTCGTAAACAAGACTGGTGCCGATCCATCCCCAGTCTCTAACCTTTTTTATTCTCAAATGCTACTATGATGTGTTGATGGATGTTTACTACAATAAGTTTAACTGGCATTTCCACTTATCGTCCAAGCCAGCGGCTATGACATTTTCGTTGGACTTTAAAATATCACCGAGGAATTTTTGGAGGTTAGCCCACCCACTGGAAGTGAGATGAGGCCAAATCTGGTGGATATTCCAACAATTCATACGTCAGTTAATTCACAGCTCTGTGAGCAGAGCGTGTTTTATCGCGATTTTTTATGATCCAGTTTGCGCAAGTCATTTTGGAAAAAACGAGAACTTTTCGACGCTTGTAGATCAATTTTTTTATTGGAACCTTCGATGTGAAACACTAATCTCGAAGAGATTTATCACTAAACACCAAATCAGTTTTTAAAACTTCTCGACGCTCGTTTCGCTAACCCTGTTGGTATCATCAGGAGATGATTTAATCTAAGAGATTAACCTTTTATATTAAGATCTAAGATTTAATCGAATGCTTTTAAGAGTTTAGAGTCTTCTAGGGTTGAGAGAGGAAAATATGTTGAATATAATGACACAGGTTGAATGAATTTTGTAACATTGATGAGAATGCTCCTTTTGCGTTTAGGTAGTTATTAAAACATCTTTTCGCAGAAATGGCCTAGCACGTCCTATTTTCAAGTACCTGCTTCTCCTTTCTATCGTGCGGTGATTGAAATTACTTGTACCTGACTTTGGACTGGACAATGTAAGAATTACATTGTTACATTATGTTATTTAGGGAGTATTTCCACAGTATTCTACGAATCTTTAAGGGCAGTTTTATTGTTTTCTATGGTTTACAGTACAGTCAAATATTTAAGTCGATTTTATATATAATGGCAAGTTCTGAGGCAACACGAGAAAAAAGTAAAAGTGTTTATCACTGTATAATATCTCATGTAATATATTTTTTATTCGCATAATCCTCAGTAATGTCTTTGGATAGATTAAACACGTTTTACTTATATTAAATTTATAATTTACTTTATATTAAATAAATATTAGATTGTAAAAATATATCGTCTCCTTTTCTTCTCACCATTCTCACCAATGTATTATATTCAGATTTAGTACTACCAAATACTTCATATACACTTATTTTCATCAATGTTACATCAAAAATATTTAAATCTCTTGACCTGTGTGATATTACAAGTTTTCTTTCATTTGATTTTTTCAAGTAAAAAACAACTTGATTTAAAATTGAAAAAAAATCTATTTGTCGTCACGTACACAATAGCAGACTAAATGTACATTGACCCAGGCCAAACCGATAAGAGTGTAACACAATATCAAGCTATCCTGACTTATTTGTTTATTGTTCAGTGCATTGTTCTCTTATTTGTGTCACTGTTATCTGGAAAAAAAATTACTTGATCTCCTGTTATTTTAATGGGATTTATCAATGTTACTATGTTTTTACATGTTATTTTTTGTTATTATTTCAAAATGTATCGTAAAAGATCATGAAGCTGGAGTGGTGACGAGCCAGTTCAAAAAACGCGATAACTGAAATAAAATCCATTGAGAAAACACAAACATGCATTTAAACAGTTATTGTTGAGAAATGTTATTTTTCTTGGAGTTATAAGGAAATAATGCACTTTTTCAATTGTATATACCGGGCCAAATATCTCGAGAACGCTTTGAGATTTCTTAATGAAATTTTGTACACAAACGGTACATTTTCTTTTTTTTTTCTTGTCGCGTATTTGAAATCAAAGGCTAACTTTATTTTCATGAGGCGGAGATAAAAACTGGAAAGGATTGGGCCCTAAATAACTGAGATTGGGGATTTTTGTTTGGTGGAATTAACATCAATAATCATCGAGATCATCGAAATAAGAAAACGTCTGCAAGATGAGGGTCAAAAACTGTGTCTAGAAATTAATTGAGAAAAGAGAATATTAATGGTCATCGATGAACGTCAAGATGTACAATTGAATTCGAAGTTAAATATCCAAAGAGTTGGCAAGTTTACGTAGCTAGGGTCAATACGAGGTGTGGCTATTAAATAACGAGTCTGACGCTGCTACAAAAGAAGTACGCATGCGCGAAACGCCAGCGACCAACAGCTGTTTAGCGTGAAGCCTTCTATTTCAAATGCACTACCTCTCGCTTCTGTAAACAAATCCCGACATTCAAAGCAATGAAGTTTTTTTCGATATTCATGGGATTGTGTAATTCCCTGGGTCCCTGAAGGTCAAACTATTAATCAACATTACTACCTTCACGTTCTTGCTAAACTCCGTGAAAGAATAAGCAAAAAACGACCCGAATTGTAGGTTTCTAGCCAAGTACAGCATCCCAGTGTTAGACCATCCGCCTTATTCGCCGGATCTTGCGCCGTGTGACTTCTATCGGTTTCCTACGGTGAAATCTGCATTAAAAGGAACAAGAGTTGAGTTCGTTGAAGTTGTGAAAGAGAAAGCGGCATGCGGTCTGAAGGAGCTGACAGAAGAAGACTTCCAGCACTGTTTCAAACAATGGAAGATTCGCATGGAGCGTTGTAGGGATAGAGGAGGGGTGTATATTGAAGGTGATGATAAGTAAATATGTATGAAATCAAAATAAAATGCTTTACAGCGTCAGCCTCGTTATTTAATAGTCACACTTCGTAGGGATGAATCTGGCGACTTTGGAACAGAAATAAAAAAGCTCATTGCACCAGAGACGCGCAGCTATGAATAGACTACGGAAAACATGGAGTGATCGTGCTATAACTCTTAATACAAAGAATAGACTGGTGGATTTAACTGCTTTCTAAAACATGCGATTTGGACGTAGATTCCCTGCGTCCGTGCGTATCGGTAATTAGTTTTAAATGCTCATTTGACGGCTACGAAGCATTTGATATGTCTCGCATCATGTATTTTGTTTGCCTCGCAAATACTTGTTTTGATTTGGGATTTGCTACGTGTATACACACTGAGTAGTACTTTTTAGATAAAAATAATGAACTTTTAATTGCAAACATGAAGGTGTCTGATTTAAAACAGTTAATAATGGATAATTTAAGTTTGGAGGAAAAAGTCGAATTAAAAACTAATGGTCGTCCCACGTCCGTGTTGAATTTGAGTCAAGTTCAAAAATAACGAAAAAATAGCAATAAAAATTCCTCCCACTTTAAAAACCCATGAGCCACCATTGATTCTCGATCTTTCTTTACGGCTTTCAAACTTGGACAGTGAAGACTAATGACTGTAAGCGTATCCATGCTTTCGAAATGTGGTGTTTGCGGATGATGCTAAAAATCCCATGGACGGCCAGATGGACAAATGGATCTGTCATGAAAGATCTAGATATAGATACCTGCCTAGGCAGCCTTGGCGGTGGGAGAATTTTGTAATTCTTTAGCCATGAGATGAAACAAAAAATACTACGGAAAGTTAGTGACAGGAGACCTCGAGGACGAACAACAAAGCATCGGAGTACTGATGCTATCAATATGATCTTGTGAACGACCACTACGACTATATATTGTTATTTTTTTATCTTCTACCGAATCAGTTTCTTAAAATTTTTGACTAAGTCAACTTTGACTTTCAACGCTTTGTTGTATTATGTACGACTCCATTTTTATAAATGTCTTACATTACACTACTGCAATGAGCCGTCTGTGTTTTATTCAAGAATTTAAAAAACCACTCAATTTAAAAGGCCCTATATATAAAAATTTTACTACTTTTTTATGATTTGGCCATTTTTTTAAATTTCTATTGTTTACCGAAAATCGGACTAATATTGAAACCATACTATCGTTTCAGACCCTGAGCCTCAACCGAATCGATCCTTCCGCACGGTCTGTCGACTTGGCAACGTCGGCCGCCATCTCCAAGACGTCCGCGGTCCTTCACCCGGCGCGCTTTTTTGCACACCCGTCTGGCTGCATGGCCCAGACCTGGTTACGCAACGGCGCTTGGGCTTACCCACGATGATCGCTTCGCCTCCTGCTGCCGCCGTTGCTGCTGCTGGCTGTCGGCCGGTTCCTTCAGGTGGGTCACCTGACCTGAAAAAATTGGACGCGACTCAAAAGGGGGTGGAGGACCATCATCATCGGACAAAGTCGCCGACGCCGACGAAAAAGTAATCAGTGATCTAGATTCGAGTAATAGTCGTAAGTTGTACCAGTATTATGATTATTTAAACCGTTTTTGTGAATGTGAGCACTAGTACCGTCTTTTGTAATTGTGAAACAATCTCTTAAGTTCAATACATTTTTTCCAGTGATTCTCCAATTCATTTATTCCAATCTCTGAAGTGATTTTCTGGAAGTCCTTCAAAATAGTCATCTACGGCTGTTGTATCCTCTTCATTTGATGAAAAACGCCTGTCACGTAGGAATTTTTTGAGGTTTGGGAACATGAAAGTCAGAGTGGGCCAAATCTGGTGAATATGGTGGATGCTCCAACAATTTCCATTGCCTTTAAACCTTTTTTTTACCAAGAATTTAATCACTGCATTATTTTCAGTATATTTCCTTTTTAAAACAACACTGATACGTTTATTTTAAGCTGCTGCTTTTCTACGAATGAATTAACAGATTGACTTGAAACTTCACATATGTTCATATGAGAATGAAACTTCAAAATGTAGTAGAATATATAGTTATTTTACTGATCTATAAGTGTCGCTCCGCGAACTTTTCAACTAGCCTAGTATTTTCTCTAAAAAACGATTTTTTTTTGTACTGAGGTATTAAGAAGTTAAAAGTTAGGTCAATGAGGCTATGTAAAAAAAAATACAAGTGGTACAAGGACTTGGGTGATGGTAGAGAAGCAGTTGAAGATGAATCTCGTTCTGGAAGACCTTTCACGCGAACCAGTGAAGAAAACATTACGAAAATCAAGTATCTTGTACTGAGTTATCGCTAATTGTCACTATAAAATGTCCAGATTTGTGGCAAAACAATTTATGGCCTTTGCATTACGATAACGCATCATCAGTTTTTCTCTATATGTACTACTTTTTTAGATACATTAACTTATCTATCAATGTTTAATTTTAATTCAAGAATGGCCATCACGGGCGTAGCCAGGATAATTTGGAGGGGGGGGGGGGGGGGTTAGTTTGAAGTAAATAAAACAACAAAAATATAATTACATGAAATTTAATATCTATATATTCATCGGAAAAATTACGACATATTTATAAATTTCTTAACTTTAAATGAAATGGTTAAATTAATTTCGTTCCCCTGCGCTAAATCTAAAACCATTAAAGAAAAAATCTTCGGCTTTTTCTTTTAAATATATCCACTACTTCATCTGCATGATTCAATATATCCAATTCAAATGTAATAATTGAACTCTCTTCACTCCTCGTATTTTTTCGGTATAATATTAGGTAATATTTGGCTTATTTCGGGGGGATTTGGAACCACCAAACCCCCCCCTCCCTTGGCTACGCCCGTGATGGCTATTCTAAAATTATTATACAAGGATTGCTTCCTCTATACGTGGGCTATTGTCAGTCGGTCGTTGAGTTAGTTCCAAGAAAATCCACTAGATGGCATAGGTATTCCCTTTCCGGTAGCTGAAGTGAATCGAAATTGGCCTCGCGTGATATTTGCGTTTAGGAAAAAGTTGATATAAAGTTAACCTAAAACGTGCTGTGTTGTAGAGTGTTATATTTGTGTTGTTGAATACAAATAAAATGAGTTCAAGCAGAGTTGTGTAAATCGTCCCGATGTGTTTCGCTATATATGTGGAGAATATACGTTAAAATAAAACAGAAAAACTGTTAGTAACTTTGTAAAGAGAGCTTATCTTGGATACTTTGGTGATACGGGCTTGGTGATCAGGAACCTGTACCGCATCTGGTCTGTAAAACTAAAACTACAGAAACAACTGTAGCAAGTGGACTCAAGACGTCCGGTCCCTCACGCAGAGGAAATTCCGGACCCACCTGTTTCCAGCTATTAGAGCTGCGTGAGGACGAGTATTGTCCCTGTGATCACCCATCTGATACTAATGAAGGTGACAGTGATTATGAGGGGATGCCATCAATTCCTCAACATTTCAACCTGGATGAGTTAAATGACCTCACCAGAGATGAATTACTGGCTGCCGGGTTGAACGACAAAAATTTACTGAAACAAGGAAGAACGACAATTACCTTTTACCAAAAAAGAGAAAAGGGTCTGCTACAATTTTTTCTCTCAAGAAGACAATCTTGTATTTTGGCTCGAAATTAGAGGACTCCTGGAAAAATGGGCCTTCCTGAATATTTTCCAGATGATTTATTGACAGCTCAAATCGAAGTTTCAAATATGTCCTTTTACACAATGGAAACAAATATGGTTCAATACCAATTGCTCACTCAACGAAAATGAAAGAAGAATATGAGACCATAGCTTTGGTCTTGGAGAAGATAAAGTGTCATGAACATCAATGGGTGACTTGTGTGGACTTGGTAGATTTTCTCCTTGGATAACAAAGTGGCCACACCAAATATCCTCGCTTCTTGGGCCTCTGGGATATCAAAGACAAAACACACACACTGAGTTAGAAAAGAGTGGCCTAAGAGAAAACATGGACGTTGGACAAAAGAATCTCATTAACGACCCCTTAGTTGGACGAGAGAAAATCAACCTGGGTCTAATGAAGCAGTTTGTAAAGGCTCTTGAGAGGGAATGGATCATGCTTTGCATATATAGGGAAGAATGCCTCAGTTGAATACAGAAAAAATTAAATATTTGAATATTTATATAATAATTGAATATTTGACGACCCACAAATAAGACCGCTCATTAAGGATCCGGCCTTCGTAAATTCGACGAATGCGGCTGAACGAAGCCTGGACTTCATTTGTTGCAGTCAAATTTTCTGAGCAAACGCAAAGCTGAAAACTATGTTGAAGTGGTAGACAAGATGCTTAACAGTTTCAGATCCCTTGGGTGTAACATGAGCATTAAGGATATCAAAGCTATGGAAGACCGCTACCAACTAGAGACCTTTAAGATATGGACTAGTAGAAGGATACATATGTGGAAGTCATGAGAAGAATACATAAAGACCGATAAATTCTAATGACATACACATACTCTAATCTATATCACATACTCCCATCTGGTATAGGACCCAATAACCAAACCACCAGGGTTCATACTCCCTAGAAAAGTGGTGCAACCTAAACAGGATCGAGTGAGGAAAAGCGAGGAAGTATTGGAAGATGGCGTAACTCCTGGATGCGAAACTTGAGAGAGTGGTTTCATGCACGTCCCTCCAACTTTTTAGATCAACTGCCTCAAAAATACTACTAAATTAATACCATAAGTACTATACCTCATTAATACTATAAATAATAACAATGATGAGTGCTAAACTTCGACAGGGAGAGGACACTTGAAGATGAAGAAATACTGATAAATGTAATTAAAAACAATGTATTTTTACGCATTTCGCCAGATAATCTATGTATTGCAAGAGAAGTTTCCTGAATTCCTTTGAATTCCTGTTTGTGAAATTATGTTAAATTTATATGAAATAACATTCAATGGCATTAAAGTTTGAAAACAATTTCGAACTACTGTCCGCCCACGCAACTTCTGACAATAAATCGATTGTTGCGTTGGCTGTATGATCTGTGGAGCCGTCCTATTCGAGCCACATCTCCTCCATATCAATACCACTCAAATTCGAAATTAAATGATCATTTATTCCAACAAACGGCGACGAATTAATTAATTTGGATCTTCGTAACACTGCCAGCAATAGCGGTGATATTTTCTTCGGAACGTACAGTTTTTTTGTCTTATTTATTTTTGTTTTTATATCGAGTAGCGTGAAATCAACGATTACATCGTCAGTTAGGCGATTATGTGCACTATAAAATTCACGAAATACTTTGAATTATTAGAATATAAGTTTGACATATAGAACACTAATTTCGACAATTTTCGAGTGTTGTTCTGATTTGCCAAACCATAATGAATAAAAATGCATTCGTGCTCCAAGTAAAAATTGGAATTGGAAAAAAACAACAGTTTAAGCTCAACATGTTTTTGTGCAGAGTTCTTGGGTAGCTTAATTAAAGAAATCTTAAGACGACCAATTACTTTATAAATCGTGCCCGTAGATCTGATCTGGTTACGTAGCGCGGCATCTATGAAACAGATTCTCCTCGTTCCACATATTAAAATTCGGCATTGGTCCGAATCGAAAGCCGGTGCAATACTGGTCGATCGGCTGCCGAATGCACGAATCGTTGCATAAGTAACCCGGCCCCAGTTCGAAACCACGACGGCGACGACGACCTTTGCAGGTTCTTGCACCCGGAGCCCCCGATTTTGATCCGCACCAGGTAGCAGAACCAGAGACGACGTTGCGATTTTTATTGGAGGTGGTGACCCGACCAATCGGACTGGTCTCTCTCTCGGGTTCAAATCTATAAAAATCTGTGTTTACTTAAGTGTACATCGGTGATCTGAAATAAACCAGAACTTTCTCTAGAAATAGTACTTGTCACGCCATCTAGTTAGATAGGGCATTATAACAAGAGGAAACTGCCTAGGAATTTATATTTATTTATTTTGAATTATTTAAATTATCTTCAGGAGATGATTTAGATTAAATCATCTCCTGATGATGCTAACATGGTTAGGGAAACGTGCGTCGAGCAGTTCAAAAGAGTGATTTCAAGTTTAGTGTCTCACACCAAAGTTTCCAATAGAAGAATTGATTATTTTTGTTATTAGTTCCATTAAAAAAGTTAGTAAATAAAACCTGGAAGATGTCATCGTCAAAACGATCGTGTTTAAGTGACCCGAACACTTTTTGTTACGTTTGTGGCGAGTATACGATAAAAAAGTTTCGCAAATCTATATTTGAATTTGTGCAAAATGCGTATGGTAAAAAAAGTCCATTGAAGTTTGGCGTGCTATGATTTGGAGGGAACCAAAAAATCACCATGACGACTTTTATTTTTGTTTTGTCAAGGTACTTGATATAAACGGCAAAAATGACTGTTGTATTGTACTATATTGTATTGTACTAGCGGAGAAAGTAATAATTTTGAAGTTATATCATCAAAACCCCCACTTTTTACTCAAGACGCTTTAAGTAACCTTATCAGAGACCTGAACCTTTCAAAAGAACAATCAGAATTGTTGGCATCAAGACTCAAAGAGAGGAATTTACTGTCTACATTATTAACTGTTATAAATCAAACACCTCCATGTTAGCAATTATAAGTTATTTTTATTTAAAAAGTAATGCTCAGTGTGTACACACGTAGCAAATCTCAAATCAAAACAAGAATTTGCGTGGCGAACGAAATACGTGACGCGAGACAAATCAAACGCTCCGTACCCGTCAAATCAGCGTTTAAAACTAATTATCGATACGCTCGGTCGCAGGGAAGCTACGTCCAAATCGCATGTTTTAGAAAGCACTCCCGAATTCTGGCAACCAACAAAATATATAACGCCAACGACGAGAAAAGGTGACGTGGCATACGGTCGCTGGAGGTAAACGTCCGACTAACGATCTAAAAATTGTGGCGAGAGGATGGAATTTTTATCCGCATTATTTGGTATGATGGATCAACAGACCGTCTATATTTGGAGATTTTAATTTTTAATAACATCTTAAAATAAGTTAAACGCCCTCCCTCAGGAGCTGGCTCTGCTCCACAATCATTTGGACAAATTTCCGGACAACCTTGGCTCTTACAATGAGGAACAAGGGAACAACAACTAAAAAATATAGAAGAAAGGTACCAGGGTGGAACACATGATGGCTGATTACTGCTGAAGTATCATGCTTGAGTGCCTGGAAGGAACTTACTCAAAGAAAACACGAATAAGAAGCTTTCACCATGTTCAATGATGTAACAAAAGGTAAAAAATATGATATAATCGTATTTTTTCGACACCTATCATATCTCGAAAACTACACGTAGAACCAGCATAACGAGCATATTGAAAAACAGTTTTAGTCCTTCCGGCACTAAATCCACTGTAAATCTGTGTTATTTAAAAGAAATCATTTTCATTTGCATTTCATCAACAACGTTTCCCATAAAAATGTACGACATGCGTTTCTCTTCTTCTTTTTTCCCTCCATGGCACTTGCTTCAATGGAGTTGTTTTATAATTTTTTCTACTTTAGATTCAAAATAATGTACGACCGGTTAAATGTTACGTATATTTTTGTTATTATTGCTAAACTGTATATAATTGAAAGAAAAAGATACATGTATAAAAATTGTAAAATACCAATAAATGTATGTTGTTGTTTAAGAAATTTAACAATTTCGTGATAATCATTACCAACTTATCGTGCTGGTTATCCACATTTATAGGACACGTTGGTTTTAGGATTTTATGAAGACTTTGTACCAGGTAATCCACGGGAAATTGACGTTTTTTAAAAGCATAACATTTTTTTGTAAATAAATATTTATTAATACGTTTTCAGAATACGTTTTCAGAAGCTTGTCTCCACTCTTCCCAGCAAGGTCTTCAATTTTTCCAGAGATACTTACCATTACACATGCCTGATTTCAACTACCACTAAAAATAAAAATCACACATGGAAAGATAGGTGATCGAGGAGGTCGCGAAACATTGCCAAATCGAGATATTTTTTGATTGAGTAGCAGCTCGAACAATATTCATAGAAGCTCTAGCCACATCTCGAAACTGTACATTTCTCTTGTTGATTCATCGTCTCTGATGTTCTAGTTTAAAAAAGTTTTAAAAGTGGTTATGAAGCAGATCGAATTCCTCGAGAAAAAAAATGGCCCGAAAAATGACGCACCTGTTATTTTTGGACTGTAGTGTAATCTACTGGTGTAATTCACGAGGGTTTTCTAAGGCCCAAATACCCCGTTTAAATGGAAGTGAGCGTCGTCTCTCATGATCATGGTCAAATCTGATAACAAATCTTCGGTATGAAACACTAAACTTGAAGAGATTTACCGTCATTTTATTTAAACTCTCGATTTAATCGCAATTAACTCATCTCCTGATGATGCTAACATAGTTAGCGAGACGCGCGTCGAGAAGTTTTAAAAAAGTGATTTGGTGTTTAGTGGTAAATAGTTGAGAAAAGGTAATGTATTGTTGATAGTCTCCCCTCATTCAACTGTTGAAAAAATCTCATTTATACGGCTAGAAAATCAAACCTAATAAAAAAAGTCCCTTTTCAGTGCTCTTATTCATCCCCAGTTCAGAAGTGTTCCACCTAGCAGAACGAATGAGACTTAGCGGAATCGCCTCACTCACCCTATCGGTATTCCGCTCTGTGCACGTCGATCTAGATCTAGGCTTTGTTTTTATTAATGAACTCTTCATTCGAAGTCCAGCTACCCATCTCGGAATCTGATGGTTGAGACTGAGGCGAGACCATCCCTTTTGACAAATGGGTCGTAAATAAACACACAGTTCCTCTAAAGTCCACAGCGGCGTGATGTATACTAACAGCATTAAAGGAAGAGTCGATAACAAACTGCCGTGGACCCCCTCTCCCTCTTCTAGTCGAATATTACCCATTACAAAAACGCCCGTTTTTTATCGACCACCTTATTTGAAAAAAAAATCAAATAACGATAAATGTTATTCTGAAAACTGCACTACACCATTGGAAATACCTTTATTTTCTGTCTTATACAGAAATGTGTAGTAGAAACTCTAAAGTAAAAACTGATGTCATCAGTTTCGTGGAAAAAGAGCTAAACGAAAAACCGTTCGAGTTTTAGGTTTTAGGAACTCGCAGGAAAACCAATTACAATAAACGCATCATTGGTTTATCCATTTAATATATTGAAATATCCGGAGAATTCACAAAATTGTGGTTTTAGTCGTATTTTTAGCATAATCTTCTAAAAGGTGATATAGTTGATGTATCACAACATCGTTCTCATCATCATCATCATTAGAAAAACTGAGTCTGACATAAATGTTTGTTTAGCTTAAGGAATCAAAAATAATCACTGGGAATCAGATCCGTAGATTAGGAAGGTTGTTAAAAATATCAAAATCAGTTCTACTTCTCTATCAAGGGCCTATGCCTCCCCCTAGGGGTATCCAGGTCTATGTTTTTTTACACATGTAGAGGTGACCACCCGTTTCCCTAACTTATATAATCTAGTTATAGAGGATTACCACCTTTTGTAGAAGTGTAGTCTTGATTCCTCTCTGGGAAACTTGCCCAATATTTTCTTGGCCTGTTTTTCGCTGTTCATCTTCTCGATGTAGCTCCAACAACTCAGTTGTTTGCTTCTGATTTCCGTCACTATATCTGGACTATTAATTGTTAATAATATTTCCTTCATTCTAATTATCCAGCCTCCTTCCGTTCGGATTGGGCGATATAATTACAGACACTTCACACTAGTTCGTCTTTCTTTGTTAGAATCCGCGTTTCTGGGTCATATAATGGTCTAATTATATATTTATCTTCTTTATAAATAAAAATCAATTGCCACATGTATGACGGAGCATCACTTAAGAACGGCTCGACCGATTTGGCTTTTGGAAAATTTTTGAAAAATCCACGGGAAAAATCGGAAGTTTGAATGGTATTTTTAAAAGAAAAAATATGTATGTTAAATTTTGACGTTTTATATGAAATGATGCATAGTTTGAGAGCTTTGCTGTCACATGTGCGAAGGTATTTCATTATATTTTCTTGGTTTAACGTTTATATTGTCTGGCGAAGCAGGACATCAACTTCTACACCATATAACCGATCGCTATGGAAATTGGTATACATAGATATTTGAATACGGTCAATATTTTTGCGCTATCCACTTTATTGTACCTCGCCACTAGATGGGGCTATAGCACTATCAACTTCTACATCTTTCCGTACTTACAGTAAAAACAGTTACAGTTAAATTTAAAAATGCTACCGTACCGTAAGAAGTCTTCTTTGCCTTTCTTTTGGAGTCCTCAGTCGAAGCGAACAACACCTGAAAATACCAAATGAGATTTTAGCGAAACAGTTGTGGTCAAAATAATAAGCGTATGAATGCTGAATCTAAACATTTTATTTTAATGTGTTTAACGAAATTATGACAGAATTATTATATTATTAACGTTGCGTAACATGTCGGGATACAAAAAATATTGATAAAACAAAACATTATCCTAATATTACAAAAGTTACTACAACTATCAAACAATATGTGCTTTTTTTCTACTCAAAAAATAAGAATATATCACTTATAGCCTGAAATTGTGGAAACTAATGCTTATTAACAAAGTTAATAAATATAAAATATTTGTATTTAGTAGAATATCCTTTTTGTTTAACCACAGCTGAGCATCTCCTTGGAATAGAGTCTATTAACTTCTGACAAGTTTCAACCGGTGTAGAATACCAAGTTTTCTTGACTTCTTCACGCAACATATTTTTGGTTGATGTTTTTTATTAGCAATGCCTTTTTTTAAATATTGCCAAAGATTTTCTATTGGATTTAAATCCGGAGATTTCAACGGCCAGGGCAACAATTCAATCTTTATTGCGAGAAACCATGGTTTCACTACTTTCGCGGTATGTTTTGGATCGTTATCCTGCTGGTAGATCCACTTTAGCAGCATGTTCATTATTTCAAGAATTATTTTTTCTAATATTTGCATGTACGTTTCTTTGGTCATGGTACCTTTGATCCAATATTTCCTCCTTCATGATTTACTGTTCCTAATGAATATCGCGGATTTAGTTCTTCATTCTTATATCGCCTAACGTATCGTTTTAGTAATAGTAACTTTAGCAATAACGCATTCAGATCGCTTTAGTAGATGAGAAATAAATTTATGTTTTGTTTTGACTCTGTAACTGCAATATTAGACGCCTCTCTTCTGCTTTGCGCGACCCATAGTAACATTTAAAACCGTATAGATGCATGGACAATGTATACCAAAGATATTAAAATATTTACGAACAGCAAAAAATTTAAAAGCCACTCTTATTTTTTTGCCCCGTAAAGTTTTTATTATCGTCAAGAAATATTAACTTGATAAATTAAAATAAACAAATAAGTCTCTAATATTATATTCAACTGGTAAATAACAAGGCATTGTATTATTATTCTGACCACAACTATATATATATATATATATATATATATATATATATATATATATATATATATATATATATATATATATATATATATATATATATATATATACATACATATATATACATATATATACATATACATATATATATATATATATATATATATATATATATATATATATATATATATATATATATATATATATATATATATATATATATATATATATATATATATATATATATATATATTATTATTATTATTATTATTATTATTATTATTATTATTCACGTATGGGCCCTGGTGGACCACGCGAAGTACAATTAGAGGCGTTTGTTGTTGTTAGCCTTCCTTTGAGCCCATACTAATTTCATTCTTTCGCTATGAGCTTTTTTCCTTTCGTCAGACCAAGTTGTTCCAGTCTTTCTACATTTTTCTCTCTGGCCAACCTTCCAAACGTTAACCTTATGTCTGAAACAACCTCTATCCTGAATTTCACTTTGTGTAATATTTGCTGATCTTAGGTCCTCTTTAATTGCCGCAATCCATTTAATTATTTCTACTTTAGCTCTACTCCTATTTTCATAAAATTCGACTATTTGTCTAGTTAGCCTACTCGGATTCATCCGTTTGATGTGTCCGTAAAACTTAAGTCTTCTTTTTCTCATATCGCTATGTATATCTGTGTATTGTTTGATTTCTTGGTTTTCTCGAAGTCGGTATGTTGTGCTATTTATTTGTTTGGGGCCTAGGATTTTTCTTTCCTTCTTTTCAATGTCCTCGATGTCCCTCTTTCTATCTATTTCTATATATACATATATATATATATATATATATATATATATATATATATATATATATATATATATATATATATATATATACATATATATACATACATACATATATATATATATATATATATATATATATATATATATATATATATATATATATATATATATATATATATAAGTGATCCACAACTTCCAAATCCGTTCCTAAAATAGAAATCCTTTTGTCCTCAGCAAATTTATTGAACATGACCTGACTCTTCTTCTGGTTTATTTTCAAGCCAAATGGTTCCCCACCCCTTTGCAGTTCTTGTACGTGTCTTTACAGCTCCTCTGGGTCTTGTGAAAGAAGAACGATATCATCTGCGAATCAAAAATGATTTAAGTATGCACCATTAATCCTTTTTTTTACCCAGTGATTCTTTCTTTAAACAAGAACAGGTATTTTTGATATTTTTTGAGTTTTAGATAATGGCGAAAAACCCAAATAAAGTAAAAAATATATAAAAAAACCATTAATCCTTATTCCATCCTGTTCCCAATCCAGATTACGGAACACTTCTTCCAAGCAGGCTGAGAAAAGAAGAGATCCTCCTCAAGATCGTCAAAGTGGACTGTCGCTGTAGCTTCATCATATATCGATCCTAGTAGATTTACATAGGCTTTCTTTACACCTTAATTAAGCAATGCATCCATTATGGCCCGCTTTGAGATTGAATCAAATGCTTCTATGACCTTTTGTAGGACCTGGATGTGATTCATTGTACTGAATCCACTTCTGAATCCTACTTGCTCTCTTGGTTGTGCGTCATTAAGTTTTCTTAGTATTCTTTTGAATATTATCTTGGTGAAAACTTTGTACACCACCGACAGGAGGCTTATTGGACGGTAGTTCTTTAAATCTTCCCGTGCTCCTTTCTTATGAAAAGAATCACTTTTGCATTTTTCCATAAACTGGGTACTTCTTGTTGTTTGAGACATTTTGAATATAATTTTGCTAGTGTTTTATGTAAAGTCTGACCACCAGCTTTTAAGATCTCCACAGTTATACTATCCTTTCCTGGAGCCTTGCCATTTTTCATCGATTCGGGCACTTCGGGGATATCGGGCACTTCTTCAGTGGGCATTGCTGTTCGTGCTTGATTCTGTTCCTCATATAACTTTGAATAAAATCTTCGGACAACCTCTAACATTTCCGTCCTTTGGCTGCATATTATACCATCCTCACGCATTAAGAAAAACATTTGTGTCCTTTTCTTTCTTAGCTCCGCTCTTGCTCCGCTCTTGCTTTCTCCGCTCCTGCTCAGGAGGGCCAAAGGGATTGCCAAAAGGACTGTCTGCATTCTTCATTGTCCGACGTTTTTTCATTAAATTAATAGTCTCAATGGAAATTTTTGACTCTTTAAAACAAGTATCTTCTGGTGCTATTGAAACTGTGTTGTCATCTTGCAGAGATTCGTTGCGCCAAATTTGGCAACACCGCCGAAAATCCAGACTCGACGTTCTACGTGCAATTATTTTAATAATCATGAGAAATGACTGGTTTTCGTAACACGTAACGCGACTGTGACGACTATTAGCCGTTAGATTCTTTAGTTCGGTTTGGATTAAATTTGTCCTTAAATCTGATGACGATTTACTACATTTTTAAAATTGAATGTCGTTAAATTTTTATGAGTTTTATTTCTCATTACTTTAAGAGTGTACTTTTTTTTAACACCTTACATAGGCTAACTTTTTCATTTGAAGTGTAGACTAGTACTTCCAAATGCAAAGTTGTAACTTGACTAAGAAATATTAATAACATGACTAAGAAAAATTTACAAGCAACGATTTCCGGTGTTGCCAGATTTTTTCAGTAGCACTAAAACAATATTTTTTAATGGCAACACCGTATTTTTTTACATAATTTAACAAATCTTAAAATTCGAAATAAAAAATGTTATTTCGAATTCTTTATTTCTTATTCTTTATTAGAGTAGTCGTTTTAGAACAATTAGCAAAAATAACTAAAACAATCTGCAGTCGGTAGGAACTAAAAGAAGCTAACACAACAATAGTGGGTTTTGGACATTAACAAAAATTTGTTGTTTGAAAAGACTCATCCTTATTGTACTGTCATTGTGGTATTTGAAAACTGTTGTATTTAAATGTGTATAAAAATAACGTTTTAATTCAGTTGCTAAGATGAATCAGTTATTTAATCAAAAATATTTAATTTATTTTTTATAAAACGATTTCTCTTTGCCTTCAAAATATCCTTCAGTTTCGGCAGTTACCTCTTCATTGGAGAGAAATTTATTTCCAGCATTTGTTTGAGGTCTGAGAACGGGAAATTGACGCCGGGAGCAAGATCTGGACAATACGGTGGATGAGGAAGCAATTCGAATTTCGTTTATTTCACTTAAACAGCTCCAAACATTGGACAGAATCATCAACACCTTGTTCCTTTTGGTCCGCTGTAAGCAAACGCGGTACCCATTTCGATAGCAGTTTACGCATTCCCAAATGTTCATGCAAAATGGTGTAAACACTTTCTTTCGATATCTTCGTGATATCAGCTATCTCCAGCAACTTTGTGAATTTTTCTGATGGTGTCTGGTGTAGACAGAGAGCGTTCAGCATCATCGGTGCTTATACAGTCACGTTTGAATTCAGCATATCGATCGATTATGGTTAATTTTCCTGGAGCAGAGATTGGGTAATGTTTATCAAACAATTGTTTTGCTTCAACGGTATTTTTCTTCATCAAAAAGCAATGCTTAATCAACACATGAAATTATGTTTCCATTGTTTTGAAAATAACAAAAGTAGCAAAAACTACAATAACTCAGAAACTAGTAAGAGATTGTCATGAAATGTTAACACAAGTCGTTTAAAGGTTGACACAATCGCCCAGTGGTAATGATTTTTCGTAGGTGACGCCATCTTTATGTCAAACCGGGGACCGTTGTGGTAACAGCTTTTAACAGAAAGTTTAACAATAGTTCAAAGGTTTAATTTAGGCAACCCTGATAAACTACAATTCCGAATTCATCTTTTATGTCTTTTAGGATCGATATAGCTAAAAGAGGACATTACGTACATTAGTCTGAAAGTGATTTATTAAAGGTTGTTGCAGCTTATATGAATAGTGAGTGTACTGGTTTGAACGAGTGTAGTCGAATTGATCATGTACCTAGAGAAAATGGAATAGGCTGTAACTTGCCATTTGCCTGGGCATACCACCCATCATTTGCAACCTCTAGATGTTGCTTTCTTTGGGCCGCTACAGAAATATTTTGTTCAGGTGCAAGAAATTTGTCTTCTTCGTCAATATAAAGGTGATAAGATATATCAAACTCAAATTTCTAAATTATTAAATGAAGCATATGTCTGAGCGGCAACTGTGGCAGTAGCTGAAAATGTCTTTCGTGCCACTGGTATTTAGCTAGTTAACAGACATGTTTTTCAGGATCACCAGTTTGCACCATCAGATATGCTACAACCTCAACATTGTAGTAATGTTACTGATATTGAAATAATGACTGGAAATTCAGCAATTACGTGAATACCCAATAACAGTGAAAGCGGCAGTAATTCCTCTGTTGTTTATATTTCTCAGGAGAAAAAGCGTAAAAACTTTGAGGATATTTGTCATAAAATATCACCTATACCAACACAAAATCCACAGCCAGGGCCATCGTCTTCTCGAGCACAAGTATTGCTCAGAAGGCACAATTATTATCAACTATTGATAACGTTCTAGAGTTAAAACGTAGCATCGAAGAAAAAATTAAAAAGACAAAACCACAAAATATTGGGAAGAAAAGATGTGGCAAAGAAGTGAAGATTAAAAAGAAAAAAACAAGAGTGCAAATGAAAACTACATTGTTTTGTACCATATGTGATGATAAGGGAAATATGTGAAAATAAGGGGAGAAGAGATAATTCAATGCATTACATGTCACGCTTGGATTCACATAAAATGTGCTGCTGTGAGTTCAAGTAGTATCTGGTGTGAGATCAAGAAGTATTTTTGTCTTAATTGTACTTAATAGTCCATTCTAAGTGATCCATTGCAAAAAAACCGATTTCCTTGGGGGAACCGAACACTAAATTTTTAAAAATTAATTTTTTATGATAATAATAAGTAAAAAAAAAAGTTATGTTAGTTTGAAGATTACAATAGTACAATTATTTTCCACCTACGTTTTTATTAAAAATGCTTTTACAAGCTAAACAAATATAACGAGTATTCCATTAAGAGGTTTAGAATGGTGATAACGAATAAAAGAAACGTTTCATAACATATCTGAAAGTTATTTATGGCAGTGCGAAGCTGGATAGTGTACAATTATACACCACGACTTGTCCGACAGCTCACAATTCTTTTGTTGAAATTCTCAATTACTGCTGAACACATTTGCGGAGTTATGTCACGAATTATTCGCCTAATTTCTTCTTTCAACTGTTGGACGGTTTGCGGATTATTTTCGTAAGCTTTGCTCTTCACATAGCCCCACAAAAAATAGTCTAGCGGCGTCAAGTCGCATGACCTTGGTGGCCAATTTACGTCCCCATTCCGAGAGATCAGGCTCTCCTGTCCTTACAAAATTCAGCTAACACAGGAGCTAAAGCCAGCCGACCATAGGCAACGCCGTGCATTTGCGAATTGGATCCTACAGATAAAGGCAAATGACAATAATTTTTGCGATAAAATCATTTTCAGTGACGAGGCTCATTTGCACTTAAACGGTTATGTAAATAAACAAAATTGTCGCATCTGAGCAATGAAAATCCTAGAGAAATCCACGAAATCCCGATGCGTGCTCAACGTGTCACAGTTTAGTGCGGTTTTTGGGCTGAGGGTATCATTGGACCGTATTTTTTTGAAGATGAAGATGAACGAGCTGTTACAGTAAACGGAGAACGATACCGAATGATGATTGATGTTTTTTTATGGGATCAAATAATGGACATGGATTTAGAGAATATGTGGTTCCAACAAGATGATGTGACATGTCATACAGCACGTGAAACATTGACTTTATTGCGTACACAGTTTAGAGGGAGGCTGATCTCCCGGAATGGGGACGTAAATTGGCCACCAAGATCATGCGACTTGACCCCGCTAGACTATTTTTTGTGGGGCTATGTGAAGAGCAAAGCTTACGAAAATAATCCGCAAACCGTTCAACAGTTGAAAGAAGAAATTAGGCGAATAACTCGTGACACATCTCGGCAAATGTGTTCAGCAGTCATCGAGAATTTCAACAAAAGAATTGTGAGCTGCCGGAGAAGTCGTGGCGGTCATTTGACAGATGTTGTATTCCACGTATAATTGTACACTATCCAGCTTCGCACTGCCATAAATAACTTTCAGGTATGTTATGAAACGTTTCTTTTATTCGTTACCAACATTCGAAACCTCTTAATGGAATACCCTTCATAAAAAAATGTTTAAGCGATCCAAATTCGGCAACTCCCCCTAATCTCTTTTTTTTTTCTTTTATATAATTTTAATTTATTTCACATAAAACTAATATAAAAAATTACGAAAAAAAACAGAATCTACATTTCACTCAAAACACATGAGCCCGAGATGTTTTTAAACAAGACCGGATCATTGCTCTTTAATTAATACGCATTTTTCTGTTTCCAGCCAAAACATAGAAACGGTTAAGGATCCACCAGTGTGAAGAATACATTTTTTTGATAGATTTTTTTCGAATTTTGCTTTTTTCGTGAGAAGGAACCCGTAGAACCGAACTTGTGTTATTTTCGATCACGGGTTCGATTTTAAGGGTATCTTCTTTCGAAAATTTTACAGGACTATCCTTCTTCGACAGATTTTATCGAGAAAGAAACAAAAACCAATTGTGCAGGTAATTTATTTATTTATTAACTATTACATTTTCCATGTTTTATCCTAGTATTAGATTGGTAAATAAATTCGCACGGTTTTAATTTTAATTAATTTAATTTATAATTAATTTCATTATATACACCGTCAGTAAATAAAGAGGGCGGATATTGCCTTAAGGTAGTCCAATAGTAAATTCATTTTTCTTACGACTTTGATCAAATTGAAATATATTGCCGTTAATTTCATAATTCTGAAGTAAGATATTATTAATTAAAGCGTACATAATTACGTGCAATAGGTCAGAGATGTATAAAAAAAAAGACGTAGTTTCGTGTATATCTTGAGAACTTTTCTTAGGAATTTTTTTTAAAAACCAATATCCTGATTTTTCTCCAGTCGGTAGTCTTCTTGAGGGATTAAACTATTAAAGACAAACCAAGAGTTGATAATTTCCAGGGGAACTGAAAGAGGTAAATTCGTACCTGCTTCAAAAATACATTTTTTTCGCAGTGAATCGTGGATGGGTATGTGAATTGCCAAACTTATCTCAATAAAAGATTTTCCACACTTCTAGGATAACATGTTACAATAGCTGTTGTAGCAATATCTTGCCCGGAGGAGATTTGTTTTTCTTAAGAACCCATGAAACATACAACACTATTGTTAATCAAAAAAATATTGGGCAACTTCAACGAAGTATAAACCGAACGCATTTACGGACCAACTCAATATCTCGCCTCTCTTTTTCTTAACATTTTGTGATAACACTTTCTTTACAACATTGAAACGTCAAGAGTTATTGTTTGTTTTCTAAAATTTGTACACTTGTAATTAAAGATATTACTGAAGGAGGAAGAAAATTTGAAGGTTTGGAAAAATTTCTTTTTTTTTATGATGGGAAACTGGCAGTTAATAAAACTCACTAACTAATCGAAAAACTTTATTTTAAAAAAATTAGAAATACGTCAAAATTACCGAAGAAAAAAAGCAGTTTATTTTTTATAGATAATTTTTTTTTCTCCTTTATTTGGATTTTTCGCCACTGTCTAAAACTCAAAAAATATCAAAAATACCTGTTCTTATTTAAAGAAAGAATCACTGGGTAAAAACAAAAAACCAAACGGAGACAAATTTCTCAGTGATTTTTTTTTTGTAATAAATTTGCCTAACGAACAAAACTTTAAAGATATAAAAATGTTATAAAAAATGTACAAACTTTTAAACAAACTTTTAAATTACAAACTTTTTCAGAGGGTAATGTAATAAATAAATAATAAAGGAGAAAAAATATATGAACACGCCACAATCATTCAGACATGAATTTTTTTTCTGTCACACTCTGTATAATTGTGAAGTTATTTGTATTTTTCAACATCGCAAGTTAAAACGTTTCGATTCAGTCAACATTAGCTAGAAAAAGTCAAGGTTATCTTTCAAAGCATGCGCAATTATATTACCAGAATATTTTTGACGAGTAACCTTCATGAAACTTTTCAGACCCTCGTACTTCAAAGTTCCAAAATATATTATATATATATATATATATATATATATATATATATATATATATATATATATATATATATATATATATATATATATATATATATATACAGAGTGTATACTAATTAATGGTACACAGGAAAATTGTAGATTTTGTAATAAAAATATTGCCATTTAACCCAACTTAATTACAACCGTTCAAAAGTTAATAGTAACCAAGATACAGGCTGTTAAAGTTATAATTTTATTCTCAATTTTCGTCAATAACTTTCTTAAATAGTATCTTTCTTCAACGAAATTCGGTAGTGGGGGCTTTGTTCAGATAAAAAATTTTAATTTCAATTAAACTTTTTAAGTGGATTGTAGAGGGCGCTGTCTGCGACACTTTTCTACGTTTGCGAGGTCACAACTTTTTTGTGCCCTAGTGTATTCGCATTTTTAATGAAAATATTTTCTTTATTTTCTTTTTATCTTTTTAAAGTAAAATAGATATACCTTGGAAATGTCGCTCCGAGTTACTGTTTTCTAGATATCTGCGTTTAAATTGTTCATTCCACTCTTTTAAATTGCGGCAACCCATCTTCAGAACAATTCTACAATATACCTTATTTTTTATAAAAAATACAAGTTTACATATAAAAACCTACCAACATCTAATTAAACAATGAATTTCCAACATTTTTTAACTAAGATATGACATTTCTTTTAATTATATATATATATATATATATATATATATATATATATATATATATATATATATATATATATATATATATATATATATATATATATATATATTTATTTATTTATTTATTTATTTATTTATTTATTTTATAAGGCGTAGAAGTTTTTCTTTTTGGATGTCGGTTTTTGTTGGACGATATGTTGGGCTTTCTAGGTGGAAATTCGGTCGAAAGTATCCCATAATATGGGACGGATATTGAAGCTGTGTAGAGTGGCAAATATACAGTACAGATCGGAATTTATTTTATCTAACAAACGTCTAGTGTCGTGGTTATACCAACCAATCCATTAGGGAATTATCCCAAAACTCCAAAGTTCTTTTGCCCTACATCAAGTTAGTTACTGATAAATTTTGCCACATATTCGAAAGGATATTTACAACAGAAAGAAATATATCCAGTTTCCTTAGACCAGTGAAGGATAATATTCCCCAAGGGTCACATGGTGTGCATGAGATTTCTTGTTGTAGATGCTCCCAATCATATATCGACCAAATTAATAGACGTATCCAAAATCGCATACGAGCATTCCTGTCGCCGTCCGAAAATCGGATCTCTCCTCGACTTTAGCAGAACCAAACGACTTACAAAATAGATTTCGACGAGGCCAAAGTAATCGCACCTACATATTCCTACAAACCCCGCATAATCCGTGAAGCAACTGAGATCGAAAAACGTCCAGATATCTTAAACAAGAGGGACGATGGTCTTAGAGTTCCAAATACTTGGAAACCGCTTATTTCCAAATTGCCCGTCCGAAACCCTGCCAGTCAAACGTCCACCTCCCGTCTCACTCCCACCCCTCAACCGAGCGCCACTCACAACCTCATCTAATAATGCAGATCCACGTTCTTTTCTAGTTGTGAACTCTGGGGAGTAGGCAGACTGAGACCTCGGACTAAATCAACTAGATTCTCTTGAAAATGGCTTCAAATTGGAAGTCGAAACGTCGAGATTTTACAAACTAAAACGCGGTTCTACTCGAAAACCTAGTAATTCTAATATTACCGATCTCAGAAACCTTTCCGAGCATTAATTTAATTAGATATTGGTAGGTTTTTAGATATACATTTGTATTTTTTATAAAAATATGGTATATTGTATTGAAGTTGAATTGTTCTGAAGATGGTTTATTAAACAGACTTATTAAACAGAAACGTTAACAAAGCGAAACAAAAGGAAAATCCCAATAAATAATATATATATATATATATATATATATATATATATATATATATATATATATATATATATATATATATATATATATATATATATATATATATATACATAGGCTTATTTCGTTCGTAGGGCTTATAGAAGAGTATTCATGAATTATTATTCCTAATATAGAAGGAAATATTCAGGTCATATAGCACATTGATTTTTTCCAAATTATCTATTATTTTTCTTTCCTCTTTAGTTCGTAATTGCTGAGTGCTTAGTTGTTTCTGGCCTCGTTTGTGGTTAGCCGTTAAGTTCGGTTGTAAAAAAATTAATCTGTCAATCACTGATTCACAACGATTCCTTCAATATCAACAAGGAATGACAAATAATCATTGGAAGCCAGATCTGGAGCATGTTGAACATTTCGCAACCAGTGTTCATTGCATTCATGGAAACACTACTATACACTACCGCATAAATCCTGAACAAAATGAGACATACACTTGAAATTTTCAAAGCAGTAATTTCCTTCACATTTTTTTCAACAATAATTTTTCGTGTTGAATCAGCAGCACCATCTTCAAAAGTGTTACACTATCTCGGTGACTGTTCTATTTATTGCGAAATTCAATTTATTTCCTTTTTTGTGTGTATGCTAAATGCTGAAGATCACCTTTTTTATTATATTTTTTATCAGTTTTTTTATTTAGTTGTGAAAAGCGTTATGTGAAAAATTCAAATTTTCTCCCCTCCTAAATAATGTTTCCTGAATAATATGAATATTCATAACTAATTTAGGGAGATATATTGTAGTTAAAATATCCAAAATAATTATTTTATGTTGGTAAACTTTTATAAAATAGTGGCATGTTTAAAAAAAATAAAACTTAACACTGCTAGAATTAATAATCTGATGATGACAATTCAGGTAAAAACGGTGCATGCAGTAGTAGAGGGTCTACCAATAAGAATGATGGAACTTCAAAATTAAATAAAACACATATTTTTTGCTCAAAATTGATTTCGATTGATTTGGCAAGAGGCCTAATGAGGCAAGAGTTATCATTGGCAAGAGGCCTAACTCTTGCGAGCGACGAGCAACCGAGACGTTGTCATTTTCGGCTACACTTGCTTGAACGGCGGCAATATTCTTAACACTTTTGGCTTTTTTTTATCGTACAAGCACAACACTATCGTAGAGAGTAAACTCAAATTTAAATTTTCACGATTTTCACGAATTTAAATGAACACGATCAATAGCCTGTTCAGAAGGACCATCACGACGAATTACACGATGGGTCTGAATTGCTCGTTGAGTAGCACGAGGGAGCCGCGAATTTGCGTAATAAAACTGGACATTTTCCAAACGTTCTTCTAACGAGAAACGAATCATGATTTAGTTGCAAAACTTTCGAAAAACAACTGACAAGACATGTCAAACATCGGTAATTAAATATGGCTGTCATGAGCTGTCAAAGTTCCAAGTTGTTGACAAGAAGGCATTCCAGTTCTTTAGGGATGATACAAATTAATCTGGCTCTAACCATAATCTCATCACAATTGATTTTTGGAGTCCGACTAGGTACGGTTGGACCACCACACAAATAATGGTTCGAAATACAAGGTTATCAATACAAGAAATAAAAGAGAGACGTCCATCAAAAAATCCTTTATTAACACACATTTTAGGAAATTACTTTTTAAAAGTAATGTCATCCAAATATTCACGCTCACGGCTCTCATCTAAACGAACAGCAAAATTTCTTAGGACGGCTCGGGACATAATCTCTGGAATGACTGTCATTTTGTATCGGATATTTTCTTTAAACTGCACCAAAGAACCCGGTTTATTGATGTAAACTTTCGATTTTAGATAGTCCCACAAGAAAAAGTTTATGGGAGTCAAATCAGGACTACTCGGAGGCCAATGTATGCCACCTCTCCTGGAGATCAATTTGTTCCTTCGACTTCCGTTCCGTTCCGTTTCTTCCACCAAACTGATGGAAGAAACGTGTTGGAAGTGTGTGACTTTACTCCCTCCTGCTGAAACCATGATCTTTGATTATAACCAGCACAGTTTTACAGTTCAGATACCAAAAAATTGTCCAACATTGACGGTAACTGCCGTCTTCAAAAAAGTACGGGAAGATTATTCCTCGCACTGACATTGCAGCTCATACAGTGACTTTACGCGCATGTATGTTATGTTTCGGGTTCGTTCGTTCGCAGCAACGATAGTTCTGCTTATTTATATGACAATTGAGATGAAAATGTTGTAATATTCTCACGCACAACGCACGGTCTGCCCCCGAGAACCGCTCCATACCGATTGTCATGCTTGCCTCACCCGTCACAGTTTTTGCGTCTGCGCAGTGAGCTAGTGAAATAGAAACTTTCTTTGGGACACGTATTATTCCACTAGAGGCACTAGGACTGGTTACCGAAAATGTTTGTTTAACTGTGCTAAAACAAATATAAATATTTCTTTCGCGTGAAAAAATCAGATCAAACATTAGAAAGATTTTTAAAAAACGTTTACAGGCCACTGGTGGTGCATGATGGTATTCACAGATGGTGCTACAGTCCATCAGCAAGCTATCTGGGTCGATCTCCATTGCCAGTTTTTGATGTCCATTTTTTTAATCTTAAGCGTATAAAATCATCTTAAACAATTATCGTCAACAGAAAGAAACAAGGAAGGCACTATTATAATTCAAATGGGAAATTCTTCCACACCCAGTTTTCTCTCCAGACTTACAACAAGGTTGGATTGCCAGTTTTTTTCGACCCATAAAAAGACTCTTGTTGACACACTTTTTTCTAATTGCAACAGAGTTCGGAAATCTAATAATAAGTCATAGTTTTGTCTCAGACTCCAACTTTTGCCATAAAGCTGAAGAAAAGGATATAGAAAGTGAGCGGTCTGGGGTACATTAAATTTAATGAAAGTAATTTTCAATCCGCCCCAAAGTCAAGACATGTTTCACTCGTATTGTCGTTTTGATCTTGCAAAATGTTTTTCGGAACCATCTTTGCGCAGATTTTCTTCATTCCCAAATCATTGATCAAAATTTGCTGGACAGTTGTGAGTCTAATTCAACTATTTTGACCGTAAACTTGAAGAGATTTACCACTAAACACCATATCACTTTTTTTTAACTACTCGACACACGTTGTGACGCACCATGTTAGCATCATCAGGAGATGATTTAATCTAATTCTAAAACTAAACTATGTTCTACTTATATGAGAACCCTAATGGCTAACCTACTATCTATGAAGCGTAATCTATGAAGAGATTAAATCATCTCCTGATGATCCTAACATGGTTAGCGAAACGTGCGTCGAGCAGTTCAAAAAAAGTGATTTGGTATTTAGTGGTAAATCTCTTGGACAGTTGTGAGTCTAATTCAACTATTTTGACCGTAAACTTGAAGAGATTTACCACTAAACACCATATCACTTTTTTTTAACTACTCGACACACGTTGTGACGCACCATGTTAGCATCATCAGGAGATGATTTAATCTAATTCTAAAACTAAACTATGTTCTACTTATATGAGAACCCTAATGGCTAACCTACTATCTATGAAGCGTAATCTATGAAGAGATTAAATCATCTCCTGATGATCCTAACATGGTTAGCGAAACGTGCGTCGAGCAGTTCAAAAAAAGTGATTTGGTATTTAGTGGTAAATCTCTTCAAGTTTAGTGTTTCACCTTTAGTGTTCTGACCGTCACAACACAAGATCTTGGATTCTGTGGACATTTTCATCATTTTTTTCAGTTGAAAGCATTTCGCTGCAAGGTTCATCTTCAATAGAGTTTCGGTCTTCTAAAAATGCCTTAAAACACCTGTACCCTTTGACAACATTCTTCCATTAATAGAAGTATTAAGGTTCACAGAAACTAACGCTCCTTTATTTATTTTGTCTTCATCAAAAATGATCCTCTCTTACTGCAATGCTAAGCATTCCACCATTTTTTCCAGTGTTCGAAATAGTTTTTATAATCGATTTCCGATATTTTTTTAAAGCGGCTATAGCGAGCTTTATTGCATGACGTCTGTGGACACAAAACGGTATCCATGAAGAGGCTTCTTCAATCGAGAGAACAGGAAAAATTCAACAGTGTCATATCTGACGAATATGAAGCTTGTTGGACGGTATTTGTTTGATTTTAGCATTATCGTGATGCAAAAACCATAAATTATTTGGTCATAATTTTGAACATTCAGTTTTCGGATGGACTCTAATCGGCGACTCAGTATGAGATCCTTGATTTTCCTAATACTAAGATAATTGAAAAGTTGGCGGAGCGGAAATGATATAACAAGTTTATAGTTGAAAAAATGAATTAATTCTTCCGCATATTCTCTTTAAGCTCAATACATTTTTCCAGCGGTTTTCCAATTATTTTATTCCATCTCGGAAGTGATTTTCTGCAAGTCCTTCAAAATTCTCATCTACGTCGGCCATAATTTCTTCATTTGATGAAAAACGCTTGCTTCGAAGGAATTTTTTGAGGTTTGGGAACAGATGAAAGTCAGAGGGGCCAGATCTGGTGAATATGGTGGATACTCCAACAATTCCTGATGTAGCTCCTTCAATTTGGCCATTGCAAGAACATCTCTGTGAGCCGGTGCATTGTCTTGATGAAAGAACATTTTTTTCTTCTCTAAACTAGGTCTTTTCTCACGAATTTTTGCATCCTTTTGCATCCAAAAGGTTTTTGTGTAATACTGTCCTGTTATTGTTCTTGCCAGTTAATACTGTCCTGTTATTGTCGCTCGGCGAACCTTTCAATTAATTGAAAAGATATTCATTGGTTAACGTTCAAAATCTTCTTGAACGAGATTCATCTTCAACTGCTTCTCTAGCATCGTTGAAGTTCTTGTACCACTTTCTTAACATTTTCAATTTATCAGCACAAGAAATTTCGTTTTTTAGACAAAATTTATGCAAATCCATTTTAAGAAAAGACCGACAATTTTTTTTTTATTTCAAATGATGCTGTAATTGCTGGGTTAATAAATGAAATAATATGAAATTTCTGTCTGTTAATTTTTGATCACAGTAGTATATACAAATCCAACTAACGATAATACAATAAAATTGTTTTCTATACAACCAATCAGTTTTATTCGCGTCCAATACTGATCGACAGATTTGTCACTTTGTAGAAAAATCTGCGCTACCAACATAATACATTATCTTGGATATTTTTCTATAACCGACATGCTACTAACCCAAAAAAAGGAGTAGTGCCATTGCCAGATATGTTTGAGTGTCAGTTGAGGTAGTAGGTTGTATAGTACGTATTACATCGATTTTTGGAGTTACTGTGCAGCCTGCTAACTTTCCTGATCTCATTCCTGCTCGTCGATTAACTGGATCAGCACTTCCAACATCGAGGGACTTCGATTTATACCTGGTAGTTTAGTTTAGTTTCTGTTAATGCTGTCTAAAGAATTTATTTGTACTAAAAAATATCACATGCTGTCTGACATGACAAAACTCAGATATTATAAATGTTGTGGCTATTGATAATACCAATTTCAAAATTTTTCATTGTGAAAGTAATATATTCTCAATACAAAGACATTGATCTCATTCCAAGCTACTTCTACATCATATCTTAATACTTCTAGTTCTGGAAGAAGGATAAAAGATAAATTCAGAACCGACAAAAAATTCAAACACACGCGTGCTCACTTGGTAAAAGATTTGATGATCTTGGTGTAAAAGGTACACGAATGAATACCAAATATTACACTGACAAACCAAAATGATTTACTTTTTGTGACTTAATGTATAATAATATAATAATGTATTGTAACAAATTATTAAGATGTTGTTGATTGTTTTAAGGGGTGTTAAGGTGTTGTTTATGTTGTTGGCAGATCGTAAGGGAGAGCGTTGTGGCGCCGCCCCTCCAGTATTGAACACAGTAAACAATTTTTCATAGCAATCTGATTCACCTCCTGTATAGGGTTTCAATAGCACGAAAAGTAAGAAGGGGAAAGCAAAAAAAAATCCACAGCAGAGATAATATACCAGCAGAATTACTCAAGGCAGACCCTCAGTCGTGAATTATTACGACCCTTAATATATCAGATGTAGGAGTCAAAGAATGTTCCCGATGATTGGAAAAATGGGATCAATAATCAAATTACCAAAAAAAAAGGACACCTAGTAATTTGTGACAATTGGCGTGGTATAACATTACTAAACGTAGTCATTAAAGTTACAACACAAATCATCCTAACAAGATCGGTAGGACATATAGAAGCAGAAATGCGTCAAGGTCAAGCAGGCTTCAGATTCGGTGGTTTGTGTACTGATCACATAAATACTGTTAAAATCATACTAGAAAAGTCAGCTGAATGGAATCTACTTACTATTTTGGGACATTCGACAGTTTAGCCCACCCTACCTTATGGAAAGTTTTAAAACAAAAAAATAAATACCCGAAAAAATTATACCCCTTATTCGGGAAATGTATACGAATGCATAGTGCTCTGTAGCCCATGGTGGATGTAGAAGCGAAGAATTTAAAATTTTTACTAGTGTAAGGCAGAAGTGTCTTGTCTCCTCTTCTCTTCAATGTTGTGCAATTCTTTCTTGGTCAATTCTGGCTTGACGGACCTTGAAAAGCAAAGGAAGTCCAGAAAGTAGGCCTGAAAATTAATGCAACAAAGACCAAGTCGCTGAGAATCAACACTAGAAATTTCAGCCCTTTCTTCCCCAACGGGTCACCCATAGAAGATGTGGAGGGCTTTACATACTCGGGTGACATTCTCAGAAAAAAAAGAGGTGCAGATCACAAAGTCAAAACCAGAATACGAAAACCTCAAGGACCTTTTGGAGCTCTAGCATCTGTACGGAGATCAACACAACACTCAAAGCTGACAAAAGTTCGTATTTTTAACACCAATGTTAGAGCGGTCTTGCTCTACGGATATGAAACGTGGACAATAACAAAAAACTTCACGACTTCGTAAATAAAAGCTTGCGAAAAATTCCGCATATTCTGGCCGAACAAGATTCGAAACGAAAACTTACTCCATCACGCAAACCAAAAGAAAAATTGAACACGAGATAGCATTTCGTAAGTGGGAATGGATTGGGCTCAGACAATAACTGTATAACCAATATAACCAATCAGACAAAGTATAACCAATACAGATCTAGAATCCGCAGGGTAAAAGAGATATTATTGGAAGGCCTGCACCGACTTGGATGAGAACTATCAGTAATAAACTGAAAATAGTGAACATGTCCGGGCAGAAAATCAAGGTTCTGGCGCATATATATATATATATATATATATATATATATATATATATATATATATATATATATATATATATATATATATATATATATATATATATAATGTAGTGTTAGATTTTCTTGAACTGCGTCCAATGAGACAACAATAGCTCAGTGTCATCACACACCCAACCGTTGGGTTCCACTATCTCATGTGGAACACACAACAAACTGCATCTCCGCCTAAATGAACATTTTTGCTGGTTGCTTGACCGGGAAGGAGCCCCACCTATCCCTTCAACTGGATGACATATGTTTCGTCTCTCGAGGTTCAGACTCATTAGGACACCGACATATACCATACCATCAAGAATAGGGAAACCCTATCCACAGCCAACAACCCATGTTTTCGCCGACTTCCCGTCGGATAGCGTATATATGTAGGCTACATATATACGTATATTCGTATATATGTCATCCAATTGAAGGGATAGGTGGGGTTCCTTCCCGGTCAAGCAACCAACAACCAATAAACTGGCGGGCCATTTACCGTAATACCATTTTTTCACTACAGAAATGTCTCGGTAGAAGTAATGTTTACCTCACCTTGCATCCTTTTAATCGGGATGCTGAAAGTTGTGACTCTGATTCTAATATTTTTAAATTTCGAACTAAATCACCGCTCTGATGAATATCCTGGACAAATGTTTTTGATTTCCTGTAGAAATGTTGCAGCATCACTTGAAGAATCAACGGATTCAGATTCTTTTTTATTCAAATGTTTAAAGTTTGGTACAATGCCTACAATATTAGTGAGGCAAAAATAGTAATCTGTGACATGGTCTTTCGGTTATCTCCAAATCATTGGCACTACACACCGTATTTTATGATTTGCGTCTTTCAACGAACCTGTTAAAACCTCCTTTACATTGGCCATCAAAACGCGCATACATATATGCGCAAGTAAGGTGCAAGCAATTAAACACATCGACGTCCATGTTTTCCAGAAAATCCTCAAACCCATAAAAACATTTATACACGCATATAACATATGATTCGGTCTCGCCTATTCATAGGCAGGCTCATCGAAGACCAGCGTGTGGATAGACTAATTGTGATCTCCATTGCCGGTGGTTATCATGGCGACCACTATACTGACCCATCATAGGCCAGAGATTTACCACTAAACACCAAATAATGTTTTTCAACTTCTCGACGCATGCTTCTCTAAACATGTTAGCATCATCAGGAGATGATTCAACCAGTTGTTCGAGTTTAGTGTTTCATACCGAAGGTTCCAATACAAGAATTAAATTTTAGACACATTTTACAACATGTATGAGGGGCACATGCCTTGTCTTAATTCCGAAATAATGTTCGTAAGCCGCACAAGCTGGGCGAAATTACATATCTGCGTTTTAAAAGTGACCTCTACACACATACAACAAAAACTGTGGGCATTATTTTATGCACTGCCTAGGCATTGTATTGAAAATTAATTACAATGAGAATAAAATACTACTACTACTAAAATACTAAATAATACTACGCCTAATAAATTGGGAAGAAGGTAGCCTACTAATGGACGCAATCTGTATTGAAAGAATACTTTGTATAATAGATTTAATAAACAGGTTTAACAGTTATGTTCGTCATTACTCACTGCAGAATGAAAATACTGCATATTGCAAACATAAATTTGCGTGTTACAGAAAATCTATGGGTGATAGAAAAATTGAGTTTTCAGATTTATTTTCAGGATATCAAATTACACTATAATATATAAACCTCCCTACCGAAAACAGGGTCTTCCTCTCTCCTATACATTATTTAACTAATACCGAGCATTTACACGCAACTCCATTAGGCCGCACCACTCCAGGTCTAGGTAGGTGCCGATACTCAGCTGTGAAGTAGCACAAAATGGGGTCGATACGAAAAAAGCCCAATATACCATATTCGGCAGTCTAACTCTCAAACTGATTATTATAAGTGACAAAAATAAATTTCGAAAATAAAGCGATAAAAGTTTGAAACTAAAAGTAACTCGAATATCAAATAATAAAAATTAAAAAAAAAATAGTTGTTGCCTATAGAATAAAAACCGCTGGGTCAACATGAATAAGAATAAACCTTTTTCTGATATATACTGGGGTTTTCACTCAGTTATAAACCTCCAGAACAAAAACTAACAGCAGAACATACATGCATATATACATAAAAATAAATACATACATACCAAAAGAAGTGCATACATACTATGGAAGATTACCATAGCTACGTGATGCAGTTATTTGAGAAAACATTGTGTCAAACATTTTAAATTTTGTATCTGGAAAATCATATCTAATAGCCACGATATTAAGCACATATAGTACATGATATACAATCTTTCAACAAGGAGTTTCTTTTAACAACCAATTTTAGTATAGATTTAACAGTACACACTATTAAACAAGTACCTTAAAATAACCATGCTGAAAGACTATATATTGTACCCTATGTAATATAATAATATAACTGGAAATAATTAATATGATAACCAAAACAACTTAATTGAAGAAATCATGTGCTGCTGTATTGGTAGAAAAAATAAAAATACCTAAAAAAACAAAATTAAAACCAAATAGGCAGCTATGGAAACCTGAAAACAAAATCGACTGTCAAAATTGCATTAATCAACTATTTAACACAATGTTTATGTGAAAATATTTAACACATCTATATTCATTCCCATTCAGAATTAGTTTGTAAAACCATACTGAGGATATAATATTGTTAAAAAATTGTTTTATTGCTTTTAGTTAATTATTATTATATAAAAATATTTGAATTAAAATAGATTTTGTAAACAGAGGGAAACAAAATAGACCAACATTTTTCTAAATTATTAATACAAAAAAAACTATCTCTAATTCTAAGATATAAGTACCTCAATTTATTGCACTACATATCCGTCCATAAAAGACCAAAAAATATCACTTTCACTCTCACTTCAAAATTATTGATTTATTACCCTCCACTTGGAGGCGCCAAAGGTCAAAGCAAATTTTAGCGCCTTGAAAATTCAAAATTCAGACTCGGTTATATTTGAAATCAAAATTGTTCGTCAGAGTTTCTCTCTGTCCCTTTTTCCCGTTTCTCTCTGTCCCATATTAAAGTTATACTATAATTGTTAACATATATATGTAAACATTGATCATGACCTAGATATATATATATATATATATATATATATATATATATATATATATATATATATATATATATATATATATATATATATATATATATATATATATATATATATATATATATATATATTTTTTTTTTTTTTTTTTCCTGGAACATTTTAATTTTAGAATATTAAATTATTTCTGTCCGCAGGTCATCCTGGTGGTTGCGACCCTTTTAACCACCGACTCCCTGAGACCCTAGCTTGTGACGTCATTTGTACACTCACAAGTTTGAATCTCGGGATTGGGTGTTTAAAAAACGACGGGAATATATTGCCAGAATCTTCCAGAAATTACTCCTCTTAGAAACATAATATTCCCAAATAACATACTTTATTACATATTTATTTACAGGAAGTACCTGTTGAATAATATTATTCATGTTGTAAATAGCAAAAATTAATTAGATTTAAAATTTTAATATGATTTTTATATATATATGTAGCTCCTGTCATATATAATTTGAAGAATCACCACAGCATACCTAACCATACTTTTTCTTGTTTATTTTTTAAATGTTTGGTTTTTTAAACCTGTTTTCTGTGATGGTGTAACTTGACATCAGTATATTTTATAAAAATCATGATTTTTTCAGATTAACTTATTTCCCAAGCTAGAATGGATCAAAACCTTGATCTACTACTGAAATATCCATTGATAAAGGTACAAAAAACTATTGAAACTGATACCTGTTTTAAGGGAACAATCTTTGTTGCTGTAAGTATTCTAAATACATTGTACTTTTATATAAACTTAGGCGATATTAATTTTAGAATAAAGATTATGATATGACGATAATAGAAACAAGTCAAACAAAAAAATTTGAACTAAAACATCTGAAAAATACTAATTCAGTAACACAAAAAAAGATTAAAGATTTAGTCGACAATAGTCAATTTCGAAATATCATAGAATTACTGGATAAAGTTACATCAATTCTAGCTACCAATGAATCTGTAAAGAGTATTAAAAATGTATGTGATGTTTATTTGAAAGTTCTTGGTGAATATTTGGAATTTACGAAGTTTTTTTTGAATTTGCATAATTGCACTTTAGAAGAAGATTTAAGTAAAATTGTAGCTTCTGTGTTGGGTGAGTAAATAATTCAATAATGTCATTGTTACTGTGGATAATTCATTTTTAAGATGAAAAATCACGAGAACATGTGGCTACTATTTATGTGGAGTATTCTGATTGTTCCAAAAACTTATTTAACTTGAAGAAATTTGATTTACCTCGGAGGAAACAAGGTGGTAGGATTTACTGATATTTTTAAAGCAAAATCAATTTCTTGTCCTGTTTTAGAAATATTTAAACCAAGTGATAGTCTGACCGATCTGTTTGATGAGTTTCTGGTTCAAGTAGAGCTACTTCAACCATATTTTGATGTCATGGATGAGTTTGATGTAAACTGTACAATTTTAGATCCAGAAAAACCAAGAAGAAAAGATTCATATAGAAGAATATGGCTTGGTAAAGGTTTGTATATAATCAAAAGTTACCAGATTACAGTTGTACCTTTTAGGTGAAAATATTTCATGTATTATTACTGTTGACCCTTTCAATATATTTCGAAGACCGGACATTCGTTTTTTGGGACCAGACAGACTAGTGGATAAGTACAATCATAAATTAAATGAAAATATTTCACATTGGAGTTGTGAAAATGGGATATATCACAGTATCATAAATTTACTAGGTAAGTTAGCTGTACTTAAATATTAATTATATGCAGTATACTGTATTTAGAATTTGTTTTCAGTCTACTTAGAATCCAATATGCATTATGTACTATTTCAGGTTTAGATGATTTCCCAAAGTGTGAAATCAGAGAAAAGGGCATGAACTTGCTGGTGGAATATGGAGAATGCAGCATATGCTTTAGCCTGAGGCTGGACGACAAAATGCCAGAGATAATTTGCACAAATACAAGTTGTGAGAAATTCTACCACAACCAGTGCCTTTATGATGTAAGACATTTTTCTTTAGTTAAATAACCCTAGTAGTAATCCTTAATTTTATAAATACTCATAATTTATAAGGTTTTATAACATTAATACACAAGTGCTTGGATAAGAAATATCAAACTTATCTAGGAAAGTTATTATCAAATTTTAATGGACAAAATTCAATATTTTGCCTATTATATTAATTCTTCTCCATGTGATGTAAAATGGAACTGTTATTTCTTGACTCAAAGTATATTTGAGTATTTTGAACCTTTCAAATCACTGGTTGTAATCTGTCCTGATTGGGTTCAGGATAAAGACATCCCGATAAGAATCTGACAAATAGGGCTGGGACTGGTTTCTAACCTTTCAAGTCGAATGCAAGCAAGGCATCTGAAGAGCTGAAAGGAGACAATCTGGGCCAGGCCATGTGAATTGATATGGCCTGGCCTCTTTCACTGCCTTCCTTGCGTTCGATTTAAGCCCGGCTATCTGTCCTCAGAGACACCTGAGACACCATTAGATGTACAAATAAGTTCTCTCCGAATTAATCAACTATAACTTCCCGCTGCTTTGGGAAGTCGTAGTTCGAATGATGGAAGTCGATGTTCGATGATGAAACTGCATGAAAACTTTGCTATTGGACATAACCTCACAAATGTCACAAGTGGGTATGATGTCGTCTGACAACCACGAGGCACTATATTCTGTTCGTTTTTCAACCAAAAAAAATGCTCTCGAGGCGAAATAAATTATTTGCTCTGCTTTGGGAGAAAATGCTGTGTTTGCACGAGAATACGTGCAAAAGATGGTCCGAAAGTTTCGGCCGGATAATTTCGATCTTTCCAATCAACATCGTTTGGTAGCACTAAAAAAAATATTTTTTTAGTGCTACCGTCGGTTGCAGGGAAAAATTCAGAAGGCGGGTCGTTAGGTCCCGGCCAGAAAATAAAACGAGATGTTACGACACAGCAATTTGCCTGCTATCAACATGAACAGAAGGATTTTCTGTTTAAAATCGTGTCAGGTGATCAGGAGTGGGTTCTATACGATAACCCTACAAAGAGATAAGCATGGGTTTGTCCCGCGAATCATCAACATCAACTGCAAAGCCAAATATTCATGCAAAAAACGTGTTTATGTGAAAAAAGTATTGATATGAAAGGTGTGCTATACTTTGAGTTGCTAAAACCCAGGAAAACTGTACTATCTGAGCGTTATCAAGAACAATTAATGAGTTTAAGTGACGAAAACGACCATATACTGGCAAGGGAACTCGGCAGGTGATACTGTTGCACGATTACACATGGCCCCACAACGTATCGATACTTTGGGCTGGAAAGTTTTCCTTCATGAGGCGTATTCTCCAAATATTATCCCTTCAGATTTCCATCTCTTTCATTCCCAGTAACACCCTGTTATTGATACGCACTATCGCACAATCAAAATTTTATTACTGAATTTATGGGATCAAAACCACAATCGTTTTTCCAACCAGGGATTCGTCACCTGCCCAAGAAATGGCAGAAATGTATCGAAAGTGATGGAAATTATTTTCCAGACTGACATGTATGTTGGTTTTACATAGAATAAATATTAATTCCATGTAAACAATGGTTAAAATTTATTTGAAGACAATGTACGAGAGTTGATCAATACATTTCCATCATGTATTGCAAACTGTTAAACGACCTCATGCTGAATTTCAGATAAATTCATTTTTTTGACAGCCAGTTGTATCATTCGTGTTTTGTATTTCTCGATAAAATGGAAAAAGAGCAATATGCGAAGAAATAAAAGTGAAGTTGGATGCTGTGTATGGGGACCCTTCACCATCTATGACAACCGTGAGATATTGGTTTAACGAGTTTAAGCGTGGTCGTACAACTGTTTTTGATGAACGGCCAGGACGTCCGTCAAACGTGGTTACCGAGGAAATGGTCGAAAAGGTCCATGACATGATTCTCGCTGATCGCCAAACGAAAGTGCGCGAGGTAGCTGTCTCCATAGATGTCTCGTACGGAACGGCAATCAAGATTTTAAATGATAAGATAAGTATGAGGAAAGTGTCGCCCCGATGGGTGCCGCGATTGCTCGCGGTGGACAAGAAGCAGGTACGACTAACAATGTCAAGGCAGTGTTTGGACAACTTTAAGCGAAATGCGTAGGACTTTTTAAGGCGAGTCGTCACCGTTGATGAACCCTAGATACATCATTACACGCTGGAGACCAAGAGACAGTCAAAACAATGAATTTTTCCCAGTGAATGTGCTCCGAAGAAGGCAAAAACGGTTCCATCAACCGGAAAGGCTGAAATAATCCTCATTGACTTTCACAGGGCAGTACTACAGTGAGTTGTTGGACAGATTCGATAAGAAATTGAAGGAGACACGGTCCCATTTGGCTAAGAAAAAAGTGCTCTTCCATCACGATAACGCACCGGCACATTCATCTTTAATTGTCACGGCCAAGTTGCATGAACTGCGCCACGAATTGCGACTTTTTTCGGTTCCCTAACTTGAAAACAAGGCTCGCAGGAAAAAAATCAGCTCAAAGAGGTTATCGCCGAGACAGAAGCGTATTTTGGAGAGTTTGAAAAGTTGTATTTTTTCGAGGAGTTAAACAAATGGCACCAACGTTGGGAAAATTGTATAGACCTAAAAGAAGACAATGTTGAAAAAAAAAATTTTGAAAAAAATACGTCTTTATTTCAAATACAATTATGTTTGTATAGTAAGGGATCATATAAAATGTCCTAGAAAATGTTAAAATAATATAGATTTTGTAAACACCATTTTTTATGTGGAAAAACAACATATTAGGGTTTGTCTTTGCCAATTTGTATAATATTTCTGCATTGTACTTACCTATTTTTGCAATAAACAATTAAAGTATTACAGAATGACGTTAAATTGACGTGAAATGTCAGTGTCAAAACAGCATTTCAGATTGTACAAGAAAGATAAAGTGATATTAGCGACATCTATATAAGAAACATTTCCAATAAACAGATTATGCTATTATGACTTCTTTATAATAGTTTATAATAAACCCTAGTACATATTTTTTTTTCTTTTTATTCCCTACACTTTGTTTTGAAGACTATAAAATCATGAAATATAACAGCACACTCAAACTCGGTTACTAAGTCTGTAAATATGAAACCGGAAGTTACCCATAGATGGCTCCAGCTGTCAATGTAGTTACCATCAAATCGCGTCATTGGTGCCGTTTCTTCGTTGACATCTGTAACAGATTTTGTAATAGCATTGAACATATTGAATTGTGTGCCTGGAAACTACTACTTGCAGACAGTATTGACCTCCTGTTACCATTTGAAGAAAACTTGCAGAATCGCTTCGAATGCTTGTCGAAGCTTACGGTGAGCATACTCTTGTGTGTAAATCACAGTGCTTTCGGTGGTTTAAAAAATTCAAAACTGGCGATTTTGACGTGAGAAATAAAGAACCTGGAAGACCACAATTAAATATTACACGAGAAACCGTCTGTCTGTACGTTTGAAAGTCATGGGAAAGATCCAGAAGATGAGAAAATGGGTTCCACATGAACTGAATGAAAGACAACAGGGACACAAAAAAATCTCTTGCTAAATGCTGCTCGCCAGGTACAAAAGAAAGTAATTTCTCAATCGAATTGTGACTGGCGATAAAAAGTAGATATATTTTGAGAATCCTAAGTATAAAAGAACCATGGTGAACCATCGACCACCAGGCGAACCATTCGACATCGACTGCAAGGCCAAATCGCTATGGACGGAAGACAGTGCTCTGCGTTCAGAAGTATGTGATGATCTATTATGAGCTGCTAAAACCTGTCGAAACCGTTAATACTGAATGCTACCGACAACAAATGATCGATTTGAATCAAGCTTTGCATGAAAAACAACCAGTACATCAAAAAAGACAACACAAAGTGGTTTTGCTCGTTGTAATGCACCATCACACACAGCAAAACCGATCAAAAAATAAAATGGAAAGTATTTTCGGCTTAGTCATCAGACTTCGCTCCGTCCGATTACTACTTATTTACATCGATGGGACACGCACTTGCTCAGCAGCGCTTCACTTCTTACGAGAATGTACGAATATGGCTTGTTGACTGGTTTGCTTTAAAAGAGCAACAGTTTTTCCTTCGAATAAAATATTTTTTATCATTTTCATACAATAAATGTTTATTTTCTATACAAAGATTCCGGTTTCATATTTACATACGCGGTTAGACAGACAGACTTCAGAACTTGGAAGAAGAAGTAGAAGTTGGAAGTCTGAAGGAGTAAACTTGCTTAGCTTTCCGTGTACGAGCTGGGGTATAACACACCCCAGCGGTTAAAAACTCGTAATAATTTTTAAACAATAAAGACGAGTTCATTTTCTCAGTAGCTACAAATGCGACGATGCCATTCCGATCAATGCAATTCATTTAGTCCAGCGTTTGCCACAAAGCGCGTAACACGTGATTAAAGTGCGCTTGGGTATCACCCACTCCACCTTGTATGGCGCGTGGCTCAAAAGGTACGTTTCACTATTTTTGTTTTGTATTTATTCGTATATCTATTTATGAGTTTAACGTAGAAAAATATTTGCAGGTAATAACTTCATTAAAACATGTCTCAGTTAACGGAATCTGATATACAGCAAGCACTTTTAGACGAAGAAGATGATTTTGATTTAAAGTATATGAATGAAGAACGGCAGTCTGATAATGATTCAAATCATATGAGTATTCAAAACAATACAGGCAGTGAAGTAAATGCTGCTGTACCTGCTATATCTTCTGATACAGAATGCGACGATGTACCACTCTCGGAGCTGTAAAAAACTGCTTCTGCTGGAACAGAATACTATAAGAGCTGAAAATATTATTATTCATCTACCTGGCGTAAAATTAGTTGCGAGAGATAAAAAGTCACCTCTTCAGTGCTTTTCATTATTTTTTCCTGATAATATGATGAAATCGTGAATTGCACCAATGAGAAAATTCGTGTACAGTCAACTAATGACCCCCAAAAATCGGAAACAACGCAGGAAGAAGTGAGGGCACTATTTGGTTTGCTTTTCCTATCTGGTTTAGCACGTTCTGATTGTAATGCAATGTGTAGAAACAGATGTGCTTTCTTACTGAATAATTTGAGATTTCATAGCGCTGCTTCAGGAAGTGAGAGAATAAAAGCAGATCGGTTACCCCAATAAGAACTACATTTGAAAAATTTGTAAAAAATTGCAAAGATGCTTAGATTCCGTATGAAAATCTTACTTTGGATGAAGAACTGGTTGCCTTTAAAGGACGATGCGGTTTCCGTCAATAAATACCATCTAAACCAGCAAAGTACAGCATAAAAATGTATGCTTTGGTGGACAATAAGACCTATTACACCTTAAATATGGAAATATATTGCCTCCGACAACCTGAGAACAGTCCCCATGCTGTCAGTAGCAAACTCTATGACATAGTTCACCGAATGGTACAATGTGTTTCACAATCTTCACAAAATATTACAATGGATAAGTTTTTCACAAGTTACGAAAGCACTAATCATTTATTGAAATATCATAAACTCACTGTAGTTGGAACTTTACGTGCTAACAAAACATACATTCCACTTGATTTCAAGAAAAATCGTGAAGTAAATATTACAATGTTTGAGTTCCAAAAAGATATTTCAGTTTTATTCTATGTACCAAAGCCACGAAAAACGGTGTACATGATGTCATCATTGCATCACGACAATGAAATTGATGCTGGAACCGGAAGTAAACAAAAACCGGCTATTATTAAATTTTACAATCAAACCAAAAGTGGCGTTGATGTAGTTGATAAATTATCAAGAACTTATGACGTTTCGCGGTATTCTAAACGTTGGCCTCTTACAATATTTTTTGCTTTACTCAATCGTGCTGGAATAAATAGTAACATTATACGCATGTTCATTAACGTCGCAAGAAACAAAACTAATTTGAGAGGAAAATTAATTCGAGGATTAGGTTTATCTTTAGTAAGACCCCCACCTGGACACAACAAGACATAACCAAAGGCTTCCTAGACAACTGCGTCATAGAATGGAAAATTATTTTCCAAAACCCCTTGAAAATCTACAAGAACCGCCCGCAAAAAGACCTAATACAATACAGATATGTTCAATGTGCCCTAGGAAAAAAGATAGAAAGACTAGGCACATCTGTAAAAAATATAACACACCGATATGTTTGGAACATGCTGATTTTATTTTTGTCAAGATTCAACTAACATTTTTTGTTTTTACTATAAATTGTCAATAGGTTAAAAGTAGATATACAGTAGTCTTATAAATTGAAAAGACTGTGATTCTAGCATGTGCCATTTGAATTTAGTTCTCAAAAAAAGACTGAATAGTTGAGTTTTTGTTATTCTTTAAATAATAGTCTATTAAAATGTATAAATAAATATATGTTTTACTTAAACCCATTCACTATTAGTTATTACAATATATTTCCTATTAATAAGTGTCATACTAGTCACCTAGTATATGAAAGGTTAATACAACTCCAACATATTTTCAAACCATGTCACGTTATACAGAACCGCAATTTAATCATGTAACTCAAGTGACTAGTGATTTATTTAAACTTAGGAACCCACATTTTTTATATTGTATTATTTAAAGGTGGTATTATTTGTCACCAAAAATATTGCTAAAATTTCCCCTAGATCTGAGCCGCTGTGAGTTTTCAATTTAATGGTTTTTTCTCTTTAAGATTTCTATTCGTTTTTATGTTTCTTAAGCAATAAATAATATTTTAAAAGTACCCCTTGAAGACATTTGATTATTTAAAAGAAATAATTTTCATTGTTTGCAGTTCATTATCAATATTTTCTATAAGAAATCTACATGTGCTTTTCTTCAATGTAATCTGCTCTGGTGGAGATATCTCAACATTTTTTTTACGTTAAGTTCAAAATAATGTAGGACTGGTAAAATGTTATGTTTACTTTTTTATTAGTAGTAAACTGTCTATATAATTAAAAAAAAAAGATTATTTATATAAACTGATGTACTTTAACAAAACTAGTGATTTCCTGTTGTTCATTATCGACTTGTGTTAGTTATCCACATTTGTATGTTACGTGGGATTCGGGATTAAATCAAGGCTCTGTAGTTTTAATCTCTGTTCATTTAATAATTGTCATTGTACTTTTTGTTTCAGTGGTTAATCACCCTAAACGCCAAAAGGGTGTTCAACAACATTTCTGGAAATTGTCCCAACTGCGAAAGAACTATAAGCTGTCCAGTGTTAGAATAAGGGTTTTTTTTTCTGTTAGGTACAAAATAAAGTGTTCTTCATAATATACATTTTCCTGTTTTTACATTTATTTTTATTTTAAATACCTAAATTTATATATAACCTGTATAATAACATTTATATGTAACCTGTATTAAATAAAATGGTATTAATACCTCAATTAATTTCTTATTAATTATCATTTTTAAAAAGAATTAAGGATCAGACGCGCATTGACAACTAAAGCTATTCAGCGAGTGGATCTACAGCTTAACGTGTGTTCCGAACCACGATTATCAACTATCGATAAACCGATCAGCACCCTCTCGGGTGCCCTCAACCCTCTCTCAATCTCTCAATAAGCTTACAGACCAATGTAAAATACCTCTCAGAAGGCATTCGGCCTTATACAACCTCGAACTGCCGTGACGGAGTGGCTGGTTTTAAACCTCTGCCTGTTGAAATGAAGAATGTCTGGCTTCTTTTCGAAGCGTCACAAATCCAAATACCAATTTGGATTTTATCAAGATTACAGGAGATGCCAATCTCCCAAT